>JAVQKG010178928.1:0-13441 GCA_036025885.1 Hypseleotris bucephala
ACAGCTCACTGGATATTGTACATATATTTTAAACTCTGTATAAACCTGTAGATTTTCAATTTGTGAAATATGTGTAATAATAATGTGCAACAATACTTGGTTATAACTTTCTGTCTTAAAGGTGTAGTCTGTACGTGTCCTAAAATAAGATAAAATAAAAAGTAAAAAAGGCTTCAAGTTGACGTTCTGACCCTGATCTGTAAGGTAAAGTAGGTTGTCTGTAGAGGTCACTAAAGTAAAACTCAACTACTATTGGTCAAAGTGAAATCCCACAAAACCTCCGGACTACACCTTTATGTGCTAAATGTACGACTAAATTCACTGGCATGACACAATGCATTAGTGTGATAAGCTATTTGAACTCCCAGCTAGCTATGTCTTCCTAATAAAATGGCCAGCAAGTGTATGCATGTTTTTGCATCACAGTGACTTGATAGAAGGTGACTTCTTGATGACCCTTGCCGCACACCTTCTCTCAGCCAGTGTAGTTCGATCTAACATCCTAATCTCTTCACTGCTCGTATGCCTTAAACTGGAGAGAGCTTGTTCCAGATTCTCAGTGTTGGTAAATTGATGCACTGAGTGTCCCCGAGCTCTGCACTTGGACGGGCAGACGTGTGAAGTTTTTTTTTTTTTTTAGGAACTCTCGCAGACAGGCCTCAAAGTCACCGAGCATGCAGTATACATCCAATATTAGACAGTTTTAGAGGATCAGGCGTGATGGTACAGTCAAAGAGGATTTTGGCTACAGTCTCAAATCTTCACGACAAAAATATATTACTCCCCAAGGTTCTCAGTTTAAATCTTTTTCTACTGATGATTTAAAGAGACAATATTATGTAACATAAATGTCGTTTTAGGAAAATTTACAAAAATTTGGCAATAGCACTTTTCACAAACTTCCAGACAAATCACAAAAATGGACCCTTACCATATTTGTCCAGGTTTTGGGGGGTGGCCTTTTAATTGCTCGTTAATATAAAAACCTCTGATTAAAGAGGCAGTTGGCGTCATAGCATTTGGTGCCGCCGGATGGGGTGTTTCGTCAATATACACTTTGCTGATGTGTACGACAGCATGGGGCTAGTTTCTATTGTATGCATAGGCTGTAGTGAAGTGGGTTTGGCCAGCAATAGGTAAGACCTTAAAGTGACATATGCATACTTTAAGCTTTTCAGCAGAGAGAAAGCAACTATACACAATAATTTTCTATATGACACTCAACTCATTCTTAACCAAAATGTTACCAAAATGAATTTAAAAAAGTCAAAAACGAGTCCCTTTTAAAACTCTGTTCCTTGGGGATAATATGTTCCCTTTAAAACTACTCTGTTCCTTGGCAGAGATTTCCAAAAGTGACACCCCAAACTAAGTGTCAACATATGCGCGAGGCTAGTGTTGATATAGTGATAAATGCCGATGTTTGGTGACCGTGGAGGAGATGTTTCGGCGCTGGATAAATGTCACTCAAATGCCTCACGTCGGATTATTTGTGCTATAAATATACCTGGTTTTATTAAAGCCTTCAGTGTGCATTTCGTCATATCTTCCACGTGTTGGAGAGCGCTCACTGGATGTCTTGTTAAAGCATAGATATACTGGCAGGATACAGGAATAACTTAAGAAATCTGCCTCAGTTGGCTGAACTAAAATGACTTGAACATACAGCATATAGGAAAGGAAGCTTGCTATACTATAGTTATCAGTGTGGATAAGGAGGGTACATATGCTGGTTTGAAATAAAAGCTTCTTTTGTTTCATAATTGTGCCAAAGAGAAAAAACTGCATAGTAGTTTATATTGGAAGATGAGAAATACACATTCAGCAATATAGGGGCAAACCATGTACGTACTGTAACTATGTCTGTTCTTACTTTCAGCTCAGAAAATACAATACTAAGAGATTTTCAAAGTTTATTGCTTCAGCTTTAGAGCTTCTTCTTTTACAATTTATTGTTCTCTTTCACGATATTGTCTTCATAGCATTCTCTACATGGCATCCTTTTACCAATATATTCTCTGTCCTCTGAACAAGACATTCTGAAAAGGCAATAGCACCATGAACATTTGCAGCATTGCATTTGCCGAGTAAAATATTGTTTAAAATTGATATGAAGCATGCTTAATAAGGTTAACAAACAGTAGTAGTAGTAATGTGGGTAATGTGCGATCCAGCAGGACCCACTTTGATTTGCTTTTGTTAATCGCAGCACCTTAGACTTTGACAACACGTTGCCATAGCAACACTGACTCTGAGCGAGTCAACAGCTGCTGTGGGAAACAACACCCAACTGTTGACAAATCAGTCCAAATAGGCCTAAATCACAGCTAGTGAGCCAGTAAATAGGTCTACCTAATAAAGTGGCCAGTGATGGCACCTGGTATAAAGGCTGGTGTGAGGTTTTTTAATAATTCTTTATTAATTTTTCTGAAAACAATACTGAAATTATCCCATCACTTCCTTGAATTATTTGGGACATTGTTGATTCGTAATGTCAAACGCTGTGCATAGCATATAAACCTAGACTTTTAGAAATTCACTAAAACTAACTGACAAAACATAGTACAGCTTTATAGTAGTGAGCAGAACATATCAATTATCAATGACGGAAAAGGGCAGCATTTTATTGCCAACTAAAATTATTTGAACTCAACAAACCCAAGAACAAAAAACGCTGTCAATAAAAAAATCTATATATCTAACAAATCAAATGGATTCTCAATGAAACTACTAATTTAAATTCAACGTTTTTACAATGGCCAATCCATCTTTTAAACGAGTCAAGAGTCACTCCACTTTTGTCCTGACTTTTGATGTAAGAGCGCTGCACTTCATCTCAATGAGAAGCACTAATGAAATTGAAAGATGAAGCACAGAAACCAAAGGATGTACAATGTCATACACAGAGATCGCTGTGGCATTTTGAGGAAGTTGGCCATTACTGCTTTCTCTGACCTCCAGTTCAATTTTCACTTCTCCATTATTCATTTAGAACGGGGGAGAATATTGATAAAAAAGTTATAGTGTGCGTCTCAAAATACCAGGTCTAAAATATCTCGTTGGATAGTCCCCTGAATTCCCAATGCACAAGTCTGGCTTTGTCAAGAATCATAGCTGCTTGTCAATGTTAGACCCTGAGTGGCAAAAGAAACAGGCTCAAGGACTCCTAGACCTTAACATCTACCTTGCATGTGAGGGCAAACATCTGATTCTGAAGATAAGCAAGCATTAAAAGACTGAAAATTATGGAAAGATTGAAATTAAATCAACCAATGGCTACTCTGTAGCTTCATAATAAATTCCACTGGGTCATAGTAAAAAATGCGCAGTATGTTTTTGATTGCCAATACATGTGAAGGTGTACAGAGTCTATAAGATTCCTAAAATAACAAAAGTACAAAATAGGAAATGCTCAAATCTAAAGTTGCTGTAGAGACCAGGGGAGGGAATAAAGTAAAATAATTATGACAGATTACCTACTTTACATGATAGAACACCTACAGCTATACTTACTACACCATTAAGTACTTGGTAGCTGGTATAGTCTGCTGTAGCTGTATTTTCTTCAAACCTTAATGCAATGCAAAGTAGGTTTCTGAGTTTACATGTTTTAGTTTGATCTCTGGTTTAACAAGACAAATTTGCCCATAAGTGTCACTCACTGGATAGTTTTATCAATTTAAACCCATTCTCTGCTAATGTGAGACATGGCTGGATATAGAAATTACTGCAGCATACTTTGTGAACATTTCAACAGCATTTCAAGCTCTGTGTATGGACCGCAGCCTCTGCCCTAAAGACTGTTTTTTAGCTGCTCTGCTTTCGAGACACTTTCATTTTATAGACATACACACAATCTGTTTCACCATTTTATAAAACAATATTTTGCCTCCAAATAGGCTGAACATTGAACTGTAACACTGTAGCCCACTTTTTGGGCCTGACCTACGAGTTTTGGATCCTTGTTTTAAGTAGCTTCCAAACATTTGGAGTATTTGTGTGTAAAATGTAACAACCTCCCAGCGTGTTAGTATAGACATATCTTTAAAGTGTAACAGCTAAGTGTTGCATTGATTCTCATCTTGAAAGATCCCTCCCTGCTGGCAACAGTTTGGAGAAAATGTTCTATTCCGAAAAAGGCAGACCTTGTTCCAAAAATAGCCCTTCTTTGCGTTTGCGTACTGATCTTGTTTGGGTTTTACTTTAATTTTTGAGTGCCCCCGAGAGCTGCATATTATAATGTTGTGGATGGAGGAAGCATTTCTCTTTCACTCCTTCTTAATTAATGTCTCCGTTGAATTGAGAGCTTTATGATGGAGAGACACAGGGGTAGAGGAGGAAACTGGAAGGATGCCAGTGGCTGGAACTTTAGAATATGATTGAGATTACACAAAATGAATACATGAATAAATGAATGAATCAGCGCCAATGAAGCGGGAGAGGATTTATCACCAAAGATGGGAAAAGGAAAGAGAATATATTGATATAGAAAGATCTTTTTATGGTTTTAAAAAGGAGACTCAGGAGAAATGATAACAGTGGGAGGTACAGTATATTCAGCCAAGAATTTACAGAAAGGTATCTTGGAGCAGATACAAGGTCAGAGCAATGTTAGAAAAAAAACACATGCAGCTATGTTAAGTGCTGTTTCTGGATATTTTTGTTGGTATAGAAAAGACAAATGAATTTCAATTTTAGCAGATTTTAGTGAAAACTTGGTCTTAAGTGGTATTAAAGACAAAACCAGGGCCAGATCAAGGACCTAAACCTGAGTAAACCAAGGCTGTGTGTATTTACAGTAACAAGATATTTGCAATACATTGTGCACCCCCTAGCAGATACATACTGACGACATGCTTGGATTTATATTGAGACTTCACACAAGCAGCATCTAAATTAACATGGCAGCACTGAAGACATCCATTTTGCTGTGTCATATGTATATACAATATCTGGGCACGCACCCTCAACAAAAGCCAATAAATCAAGCTCTGAAAAATAAAAGTAAAATTGACTGAGGGAGTGACAAGTACGAATGATTAGGTCTCAGAGCGATTAAACCATAAAAGTAAAAAATAGCTTGTGTCAGACTCTGACCACCACCGGCCAAGGTTATACTACCACTAGCCCATATACACACAAATACACAACGACACACACAATAATACACTGTGTTGTAATGAGAAATGTTTGGACATGGCTGTGAGGTGCCTTTTGGGTCATGTCCTGAGCATCTGAGTTATGGTCTAAATGGTACAATGCCCATCAATCACCAGTGTTTAGTCTCCTCTCAACAGTAATGAACACAATATAATGGTTCTAGCTCACTGGTCACCCATGCAACATATATATTACTTAGCATACTGACAGCAAAATTTTATTTGTACTAATTGACTAGTGCTATAATGTTGTTTGTCTGAATAAAGTGGTTAGCTAACCAATAGGAAGGTTGTGGGTTCAATTCCTAGCCAGTTGAGAGATAATCTTGATATCCCACATTCTCTCTGTCCAAAGATGTTCTGAGAATTCCGTTTGGTAAATTTACCCTGATGAATTTGAATGAATAAATTAAATTATGTCTTGCTCCAAAACCGTCAGTTACAGCTAAGACAGAAATGTATAACTCTGTTTTCAAACTTTTTATGTTTTCATCTTTCAACTGTCTTCTCATCCAAAACTTTAAAATGCAAATTATGTAAATATGCCAAAAAGTTACATCATTAAAGTAATACGGTGTCAGTGAATACAGCCTGAATGTGAGCTATGGTTTAGTAATTAATAACGGAATTGTCAAGAAAACTCTATATTGTAATGCTGTGGTATGTAAAAATGTGTGTGTGTGTGAGAGTGTGTGTTGCTGAAATTTGACATCTCCCCTATAGCGACATCACAGTTAGAGATTTAACAATGCGAGTAAAGTCACAAAATTAAAGAGCCATTCATCAGATGAGCTGTGAGGGCTTCTGCAGTAATAACAGAGGTGGAGCCAGGAGCAAGCTGAGAGAGGTGACAGACTATTAACTATCACCGGGAGCATAATGACATGTTGGACAATAGGAAAAAACTGTATGCAGCTGCAATAGTGGAGATGCATGAGTAATGGGTTGATTAGGAAAATAAGTACTGGTCTCTTGATGCATGTGGCTTTTATACAGTATTACGTAAAAATGGACTAGTTAACCTTACCTTACAGCGAGAAAATTGTAAATTAATTTATTAGTTCAAAGTGATCAACCCATTATATTTAATTTTCTAAGTGTCTACGTTTCTGCCTGAGACTAACTGGCCGTTGTTCAAGGTGTATTCCGCCTAAAGCTAATATTTGCTGGGAGAGGCTCCAGTCCCACGTAAATAGGGAGAAAAATTTGAGAACATTAGAATGAAAGAAATATCAAAAGTCAAAGCAATTGGAACATGCACAACACTTTTGGTTATGTCATTTCAGGAAAAAAAATATTACTTGGTCTAACTTTCAATTTTGAGTTGAAATTATTTAGTATGTGAAAGACTTTCATTTACTATTTAAATAAGGTTTACATTGTCACATTTACAGTGTGGATTAAGGGTGGCTACAGTAATAGGCCATAGTCTCATATTAAACAGCCATAAATCACTTAACTAACTGTAACTGTTTAGTCTGTGGCCGGCCGGCGGTGCCTGAATGTTGTTGTGTCCTTGCTGTAATAGTCTGCATTGAATTACTGCCCTGAAAAGCCCTGCTAATGGCTGTCACTGCTCTAAGTACAAGTGTGTTACTACTTGTGCGTTATTGTGCACTGCAGCAGATGACCAGGCGTGCTCTTCCCTGGTGAAATATAGCATCCCTTTGTCCCATATACACACTATCCCACATTCTGCACACAGTAGGGTTTGCTCAAGGCTCCACATAAATTAAAATGACAGACCCTTATCACAATGCCCCCTTTTCTCTACCGATTCCTTGCTTTTTTTTACCACTTCTTTCCTGCCATGGAGGCACACTGGTATGCAAGCCTGAAGATTTACCTCTGCAACCAACTCAAACACTCTCCTCCATCACTGAGACAAGTTACAGCACAAACAGTGTTTGTCAGGGTGAGCTCAGGCCAGAGCCACGTCTCATTCATTCAGACAAGACGGGAAAAGTAGAAATACATTGTGCAGACTACATTTGTTGTTAGTGCTGCTACCTTGTTTACAGGTTGTGCACCAAAATATTTACATTTTTCAATTCAGAATTGTGTTTTTTTACTTTTTAGGAAAATATTACTATACATTTTCTTCTTAACCTGCCAACGGTATTTGAGTTGAGTTGAATTTCTTCAAAAGCTCATAATGCTAACTAGAGATCAAATCATTTTTCTCAAATACAACTAATATCAACACAACTATACACTACATTTATATAGTTTAGTAAAGATACAAATATGCCTCTAACTATCCAATCATACCCACTATTAATGTCTATTGTTAATCAATGATTTCCCACTGAGGTGCACCACTTTAGGCCTTCAGGCAAATGTAAACATCATAATGAAGATCAATGGCCTTTTTCCACAATAATTATAGTCAACATTATGTCTTTCTTAAAGAGGTAAAGAACTGGACAGTAGTGCTAGCATGACCTTGTAACAATCCCCTGATCTAATTTTCTGATGCATTTAACCTGGTCGGCTTGTTTTTATGTCCTGTTGGTCACAAGGGGGCACTAAACTGTTCCCTTAGCAGTAAAGCATCATACCCATTTGTGTCACTTTACCTTGACTGATTCTGACACACACATGGACGCCTCCACTGTCATAATGGCGAAGGGAGCAATAGCCGCGGGGGTCCTGGGACAGTCTGGGTTGTTGTAGACAGATTCTGCAGATGTTTTCCCATGGGACATATCGCTGGAGGTGTATGCAATGTGTGAGTGTGGGTACTTTAAGACAAAAACATAGCACTGACAGAATATGTTGAGCTTTAGACATTGTATCTATATATGGTAATGTAAAGAGAGCTCAAGTAAAAAAAGCAGAAGAGAAAATCTGATGTTGATGAAGCATTGTTAATACCCTCACAGTTGCTTCCACCGCCTCAAGGTAGGACCTGTTTACATGTGTGGGTGTGTGACAGGCACTGTATGTTGCTTGAGCTAATTAATTACAGTCCATTGAGCAATTTGAAATGCCACAAATATCAAACACCCTCTAATAAAGTTGATTAACCAACCATTATTTGACTTGTGTTACTGATTTCAAACAGATACATGCATACATACTGTAACATAACTAACTCACTTTATTATTAGATTCCGTAGATCTTGGTAGTAATGGTTATGTTGACTTGAAATGATCTCAAGTCAGCCTATTATCTGCCTAATCTTTTTTTCTTCTTCACATTGAGATAGCATGTTAAAATCCCCAAACTTTAAGCCTGAATGCACTTGGTTTTTGCCATTTCATTGACTGATGTGTTAACTACCTGTGTTAACCAGCAACAGAACATGCATGCGCAGGTGAATTATTGAACAGAATAGGCTCCACCCATCTCTATCTGTACTATGCATGTTTCAGTATCTTCTCATTTCTGACTTTTAACAGCTTTTTCAAATTGCAGGTCGAGAGAAGAGAAAGAGTTCCATGATCTCTGCCAGTGATGCCGAGTTCCCGCGGGATTACCACACCCTGGCGGCCGGCAGTGGTCGGGGGGCCCGGCGTTTCCCCGACAACACCAATGGAGGCTTTACTTCCTCCCTGGACCGCCGGCACAACTCCGTGGCCGCCAAGAGCCTGGAGGCTCTCAACAGTATCCACAAGGCTGACATAGAGCGACAGAGGGATGCACTCATGGACATGCAGAAGAACAAGTACTCCAACAGCCCTGGCAGCATGTCCCAGGGCACGGGTACAGGCGGGAGACAGGTAGGCTACACTAGTGTTCAGTGTTGCCAATATTATTTCAACATTTATTTCTAAGATTTAGTGATATTACAGTCGTGGCCAAAAGTTTGTGAACACTCGTCATTTTATTCAGTAGTGTTCAGTGTGTTCTAACTTTTTACTTATACCTTAAATTGATTGCATCAGTTTCTTTGATATTGAAAATCACTAGCAGAGTCTTCTCAGTAAAATGTTCAATTAATTTATTTCAAATGTATACTTTTAGTTTTTGTTTAATGAGTTAAATAAGGGTTGGAACAGGGATCAAATTAGCACTCTCCACTTAGAGTCTCTGTCAGTGTGAATTATGTTTAAGATTTTATACCTAATTTAGACCCAAGTAATAGATTTATGTGTTTATTTGAGAAATAGTGGTTATTTTAGAGTGTGATAAATGAAACAGAGAGAACTTTTATAGCTTGGGTAAGAGCCATTTAATCTGAGAGTCCTGTTATATTGATTGTGCTGTAGTGAACTCTGGCAAATGCTAAACTCCAATAGGTTTTGTACAGCAACTATTGATGCTGGAGCTGTTGGTCGGCCCACACCTTTATGCATATTATACACTCTTTACAATTAAAAAGTCTGTCCAATTCTTTGCTGACTTTCACCACCCAAAGACATTCATGTATATCTAAATTTACTTCTCTAGTGAATGTTAGTAAAAGTGAATGGTTCTCTGTGAGTTCTGTCTGTTTACAGCGATGTCAGCCCTGCAACTAACTGGCCATTCTTCAGGGTGTACCCCAAGGCCCATAGTTCTTCAGAAATGCCCTAGTCCTAGCGGCAACAAATTAATGAATGCTTTTGATAAGATAATTCCAATTGGTTTATAGTCCAGCGTTCTTTGTAGCATGATGCTACACTTCATCCTCATTAAACTGTTCACTGACCCCTTTATAGGCTGTAGATGGAGGCATTTCAACATCACGTTTGCCTTTAAATGTGTCATTCATCTGTATGTTAATATGTATATTTTTATTCAGATGAGTGTTCAGCCCTATGCAAACATATTTTTTCTTTGATATGACAGTGTCATAGTGGTGGGCATTGAGACATGTTGCACAAAGCCTCCAGGGATTTAAATGCACTGTGGAGGCATGTTCATTCAAAACAACATTTATATACTGAACCAAAGTTTCACAATTTCACTAAAAACTATGGAAGAATAAAAAAAAATAAGGAAACATGTCTTGTTCATGTCAAAAGTTTAGGACCAGACACTGCAAATGATCAACAACACTGTAGCAGATCTTTTAGTATGAAACCAGAATATATCAAATGTAAAAGAAATGTTAAAATGCAAAATGACAGTCATTAATCAGTGGTTTGTCAACACCCTGTCTCTCCTCTGTGCTCTTCAAGTCCCATCAATCACAGACTAGCTTGCTTCATGATACCTGCGACAGATGGTCAGAGACACAGGCATCTGCTGCTCTCTGTAAGGTTTAGAGCATATCTTCTTCACTCTTTAATATGTTACTACTGCAAACATTAGGTCTAGGTCTATTAGTACTTTATTCACTGTCGAATAGGGTAAAGGGCTGGCAGGTCAGAATTGCACCAAAATCAATAAAAAAATGCATGACTGGCTAAAAATGCTAGGATCAACAAAGATGTCACAGTAGCCAAGCCTGGAAGTAGATAACAATATGTACATTTACATACAGGGAAAAGGGAAGCGTTGCAGAAGAAGATGCAAGGGCCTATAGATTATCCCAGGAGGCATAGTTTGACAGACAAGTATTTCCATTCATTCCCTTTCCGCTATGTGTATGAACTTACACTTGTATAACTACCTTTGTGTGTCTTGTATTAACAAAATAAAAACTAATAAAGGTAAGGTAATTGTCTACTAATCATATAATTTTATATCTAATCTATCTAATCTAACACCAATCCCTGTAGTAACATTAACCTTAATTAGCCCATCCATCTCCTGCAGGAAAAAGCTGGACTGTAGATGAAGAAGAATGAAGGGAGAAACAGGTGGAGTCTGGTGTCGTCATGGCAACCCGCGTTCTCCATATAAGGCAAACCCAGTGATATCATATGGTTGGCAAAGTCCTGGCTAGGCACACGCTGTACTGAAGTGAGATGAGCTATTGGGAGAGACAGTAAGGCAACAAGGGAACTAAAAGCTACTGCGTTTTGTCGGGCGAACAAGGAGGTGATAGACAGGAGAGAGAGAGAGAAGGACGAGGAAGAGGAGGAGGGAGGAAGAGGAGGGGCCGGGAGCTGGGAGATGCTAACTGCCTCTCCGGCGTTACTACGGGCACCAACGAGAGGGGGGGACTCTCTAGCCGATCCTCTGTGGCTCGGCAAAGACACTGGGAGCCGCAGTGAGGGCAAAAAAATAGAAGAAATGGCCAAAAGGGGAGAGGAGGAGAGAGAGGGAAGAGGCGTGCAGAGCGGCGGGAGGATGCACCAGGCGGCCGACGCGCTTGTTAAGTAGCCACGGTAACTCCTCTAACCCTGTCCTTGCATCCGTAGATACTGTATGTGTGTTGAAATGTGTTTGCCTCCTGATGACATAACATTGTGATGATGCTGTGACTGCTGTATGTTGTGAGAGGAAGGAACTGCTTATATGTGCATTTAATTGTCTATTTGTCATGTGTTTTGCGTTGAAGCTATGATGCTGTCAGGTGATGTTGTCCAGGTGTGGTCCTGCAGTGAGTGGTGTATGTAATGTATGTATCAGGTTGCATGTCTGGGGGCAGTACTGATGTATAGTAGTAAATGGCTACACATGGGATGGGGGTTAAAAAAAAGAGGGTGGGTACAAAGATGGCTACTTGGCATGCGGGTCAGGCGAGCGTGTCTCCGGGCTCGTCCCTTTCGCGCCGTTTTCTCGTTCGTCTATTCGAGCCAGCGTATGTCTCAGTGCATATGGACGCCTGGGGATTTCAGCTTCAAGTGATTGAAAAATATTGCGACCACTATAGTCACTGAGTCACTGGCACAAAAAGGGCCCTTTTTGTGTTGGATCAAGCTGGTTTAAGTTTATTAAAGGGGGTATAAGTAATTTCTGTCGTAAATGTTTTTGAAATATGCCATATACTGTACATTCCAAGTTATTAAGTAGTGTATAAACGAAATATTATATTCACTTGACAACAGTAGTATATATACAAAGATTGTTGGCATTTCTGTGTTTTTGTTTGTTCATTCTGCCCATTGCCAATTGTGCAGTTCCAAAAATAAAGAGTTTCAGTAATGCCAGGCAGCATTACCATTTTAAAAGACTTATTATGACCACTATAAAATGTTGGCTCGCATTTTCGAGTTTCTTCCCAATTTAAAGTGAACAAAGCATCTGATGAGGTGAAAGTGCAAATTGGCCGACATTGAAATTTATCAGGGATTATCACACAGTGGGCACCTGACAAGTTATTTGTTTCTGCTGTGAAAATTCAACCCTGTAAAGAAGTGAGAAGACTGGTAATATAAATGCCTATTTTCCAGTTGTCGGGTTGTAATTATAAAGCACCACTGCGAATATGGTCAAAAATTGGAGAGCGATGAGCACAGGGTGGTTAACTTGGAAGAAATATCTGTGACAGGATTATTATCTTGTTTTTCTAGTAGTAAGTGATGGAGGCAGCAGTGCAAGACAATGACACATTTGGAAGTAATAACTAGAGAAATATGGTTCAATCCGCTTCCAAAATCTTTTTATTAGATCTTCCAAAATAAAACATTATCAGTTGATGGTATCTGCTCGTAAATGTAGACGTCTAAGTCACATTTTACAAAGTGAATTTATTGTAAAATTTATACTATGACAATTTAATTTAAAGTCAGTACCTTTTGTTAGATATATAGTGTATTTACTACAACAGCAAATTCTAATGCAGACCATTTAAAATGGATTAGTTTTGAAAATGATGGTGCTAACTCCTACGGTGCAGGTTGTCTAACAGTTCTCTCAAGAGGAAACACAAAGTGATATCCCTGACATCTAGTTGAAATCCTACAGCATACTACATCTTCACAGATTGTTAAACATCAGTAGAATTTGAATATATACTCAGGTATAGTAGTATTATTTTGCTGTGTTGAATGTGTTGAATGTGTTGAATGTTGAGTTTACCACATAATACACATACAATTGAGAATGAATGCAAGACCTCTGGCAAGGCATTTTTCACTGTTTTGCAATTAGAAAGAACTGGGCCATATCCATATACACTGAACCACATGCATACACATTATTTACAACTCATCTGGTTCTAATATAGACTGTGTATATGCAATGCTTTTGAGTTTTCTTGACAATAAATATTTGTTTATGTTGTCGCAATACTAACTAGAAAGCACTCGGAGAGTGCATACCGACGAAATCGGGCAAAGTATGTGCAAGTTAGAGGCTGTCAAATACACCTGACTTCCCAATGTCAATTCCAAAATGGCCGACTTCCTGTTTGTCATAGGGCGGGGCCACAATAATATTTTATGTTCAGCACGATGTGAAGAATCACTGTACCAAGTTTCATAGCTCTCCGACAAAGTAAGTGTATCAAGAGTCCCATAGG
>JAVQKG010179009.1:0-39267 GCA_036025885.1 Hypseleotris bucephala
CAATGGTTCAGCACAAATTTAACAAATCAAAAGATTCATAATAAAATGCTGAAAGCTGATTTTGTTCCGTTTTCTGCACAAATATCTAGGGGCACACCTCAGATGTTATGAGACAGTTGACTGAATAAAAAGCCATGAAAAAAGGATCTAGAGATGAGCAGAAACTTGGGTCATATTGAGGTAGCTGTGCTCTGCCCAGTGCAGAAAATTGGCTTATTCAAATCATGAGTAAAAAAACATCCTTGAAGTTAATTTATATTCTTAACATGGGGCTATACACAATTAAATTAGGAATGAAGAACAACAAAGTTCATGCTTGGTCACAGGACATGCGGTTTTTGTTTTCTGATATTTTTTTTTGTTTAAGCAGAGCATTCACGTTCACTCCCAAACCTTTCCTAGTCCGGTCTGCCACAAGGCGCTCATCCTCTGAAAAAGTTCTGAGTTTGTACTGAAGACACAATGGTAAACATTACAAACAAAATAAAAGGCGTTATGTCTAAGCCACGCTGGTCAAACAATTTACAAAGCGGTAAAAAAAGTTGCATAAAATAGTGTTCAGTCTCTTTACAGAATAATGGTTTTCTGATATCATTCTAGATGTTTCTTTTCATATATGTGAAACCAAACAAAAAATATGCCGGTGTAACTGTAGTGAACCACAACAAATATTAGCAAAATGATTTAAAAATATAAACCTTGAAGGCATTATTAAGATGAAACATAATCTGGCAACATTATTTTTCTCTTAACCAGCAACAAAGTCCACAATTGAGGAGTGATGGTCTTCTAACACTCGCATCCTGACCCATCTCCAACGGGCGACGTCTTAATGTTAACATTTAATATTATTCATTATGTTTAATTAAAGTTGGTCAATCTCGTACACACAGGCATACAGTCTAACTCTAGAAACGCATACACACGTACTAGCTACACGTACTAGCTATTGAGACAGGGACAGGGCAGAGAAAAGAGGTGGCGGGTGATGGTGGGGAAGAGGAAAAATGGTGGTTGTGCTCAAGTCAGTCAGGACCAGAACATGTCGGCCATGTTAGTGTCGATGCTGTAGATCCAGAGGACCAGAGGGAAGGTGATGGCCACGAAAGGCCAGGAGATGCCCTCAAAACATGCAGACAGGGCACAGCCTTTGCTGTTGGCCTCTTTCTCCAGCTCTTTACCAGGCTCCAGGTAATTTCTAGCAGCAAACTTGAGCATCTCGTCCAGCAAAATGACAGGCAACGAGATCTTCAGCACCATCAGCCACTGAGTCAAGTTCAGAGGGGTGATCTGGAATATGATCTAAAAAAAGAAATGGCAAATGAATAATTGTTAATTATACATCAAGAGGAGACAAAGTAAAGGCAAATTCTGTGATCTTGTACAATATTATTTGTTCATGTCAAAAGTGGAAAAAATGTTCCTCACCGGAAGAGGTTCGACGTAGAGGATGAGAAAGTGAAGAGACATGGAAAGGCAGATGGCTCCCAGCAGCCACACGTTCTCCCAGGGAGGCATCCTCAGCAGCGACTGGTTTTCTGACACACTGACAAAGACACAAACAGGCATGTCTGATGTCAGAAAGTCTAGCACTAAATGTACTAGCACACGCAAAGTGAATTGAATAATTTCCTATGCTTATTTTACACTATTGTAGGTGACTAGGTGGAGAAAACATTCATGGGGTAATAAAAGAGCTGACAATTGCCATGAAAAACATAAAATGCTATAACAAAAAGTGTAACTAACCTGTTAAGGGCATTGCACATCTCAATGGTGACAAGCACTGAAAGAGCCATGGTCATGGGATATGGAGATTCAAAGATCTTACAGTCAAGACCGTCAAAGTCTGAATTTTCAGGCCCACACTGCAAAAAGTGACTCTACAAGAAATGAGAGAATATCCTTGTTAGAAAAAATACAGTATATGTAATTTTGAAATTTCTAAAAGTATGGACTAGTTTTTACCAGTTGGTAAAAAGTGATTCTGGGACCATCCTCAGCAGCAACAAACCACCAGGCAGCTGCCCCTACAGTTGCTGCACCCACATAACCTGGTTCAAAACAAAGGAATTCATTAATACACAATGAACACAGTATTATTAACATTGTCAAATCAGTCTCTGGGCTTACATCCAATAGCCAGATATCTGAAGAAGAGCCACCCTGATATGAGAGGCTCGCGGGCGTTACGTGGAGGTTTGTTCATGATGTCCAGGTCTGGAGGGTTGAAGCCCAAAGCTGTAGCAGGTAAACCATCAGTGACCAGGTTCACCCACAGCAACTGGACCGGAATGAGAGCTTCAGGGAACCCCAGGGCGGCTGTGAGGAAGATGCTACAGCAGAAAAAATACAATTCAAATCTTCAAAGAAAATTATGAAACTGATGAAATGTATATTTACAGAGGCTGAGAATAAATAAAATTGCATTCTTACCAAACAACTTCTCCCACATTTGAGGAGATGAGGTATCTAATAAACTGCTTCATGTTGTTGTAAATGGCACGGCCTTCCTCCACTGCGGCTACGATAGTGGAAAAGTTGTCATCAGCGAGCACCATCTCTGAGGCAGTTTTGGCGACTGCAGTGCCAGAGCCCATAGCAATGCCAATCTCAGCCTTCTTAAGAGCAGGAGCATCATTCACACCATCACCGGTCTGAGAAAAAAAAAAAAACATTATCAAGAGATGAATTGGGATTTACAATATATTATATCACAAAATTATTATCTGCATAATTGCATCCTTCCCTTGGATCAAAAATCTTTTACAATATTCAACATGTTTTTCACTTATATATATTTTTTTGAATGTTGAGCCCTAGTGAGAAACATCCAACAATCAAACCGATATCTAAAAATTGTGTTTCTTCACTTACCATTGCAGTGATTTCATCGTAGGACTGCAGAAACTCCACAATCTTAGACTTGTGCGATGGTTCGACACGAGCAAAGCAGCGGGCCTTGACCACAGCCTCCCTTTGTGCGGCTGGAGACAAGTCATCAAACTCTCGACCGGTGAAAGCCATGCTGGACACATCATCATCTTCACCAAAAATACCAATGCGTCTGCAGATAGCCACCGCCGTACCTAAAAAAATCAGAGTAAAAGAGTTGTTATTTTAGCTCACTGCAGCTACAATCTCTTAAAGGAATACATTTAAAAATGTGTACCTTTGTTGTCTCCTGTAATCATAATCACTCTAATCCCTGCAAGACGACACAGTCTAATAGAGGCAGCGACTTCAGCTCTGGGAGGATCCAGCATGCCCACACACCCTACAAATGTCAGGTCAGTCTGAGAAAAAAAAGTTAGCATTAGAACCAGAAGAAGTTTTTTCAAGGATTTCAAGCATCTGTATGAACCCTGTTTTTAAATGTGTTGAATTTCACCTCATATTCGATGAAACGAGTGGAGTCTTCTAAAACCAGCTTGTCTTTGCTGATAGGATTATCCCGGGTTGCCAGAGCCAGACAGCGGAGTGTGTCTCTTCCAGTCCCATACTCTCTGATCACGGACATTAACTTTTCCTTGATTCCAGGAGTCATGGGCACTTTGTTATTGCCTACGCGGACATGTGTGCATCTGTCAATCACTCCTTCGGGGGCACCCTATGGACACAAAGGGCCAGAAGTTAAAATACAGTAAGGACATAATGATAAGCAATAAAATTATATTAGGGGTCTTACCTTGACAAACATCTTTCCAACTGAGGAGCGGGCCTTGTTAGGAGTGCAGTATACGGACATGGATTTCCTATCTCTGGAAAACTCTAAGGTAAATTCCTTCTTCATCAGCTGCTTGATGACCTAAAATATGTGAAGAAGACATGCTATAATCTAGTGCAGGGTTTGTACAAGATAAAATTCAATAACTTTTCAAGCACTTTCAAGTTATATATGCAGGTGTTTTCAAGCACAATATAACTGGACAACTGGCGGATTTTTGAGTGTGGCACTACCTTCTCCAGTGGTTAAAGTATGTCACTGAATTATTTGATAAAAAAGTTTACAAAGCAAAACAATAAATAATAGAATAATCTGTGTGTTCTAGGTACGGACCTTGGTTCAGACTTTTAGGTGTGAAAACATTTGTTGTGGTATAAATTGTTAAAAAGAAACCATCACTTTCATAAGGAATTAAAGCAATATTTAAAACCTTAAAAAGACATTCAAATTCAAGCATTTTCAAAAATCTGAAGTACCTTTAAAGACTTTAAAATAGACAAAGTATTTACTTACAGAGTTACAGGCATTGGCTCGCTCCACTTTGGACAGGCCTTTTACATCGGTGTCAAACACATTCATCTTCTCCACAAGACAAGTGAGAGCCGTCTCTGTGGCCTCACCCACTTTCTCATACACACCTTTGGTCTACAAAAACATTTTAGATTACAAAACATTTAAATAAACGGAGATTATAGCACACTATCAATGACAAACCTCATTGTAATCCAGCGAGGAATCGTTACACAAAGCACAGATAGAGGCCAGCTCTACCAGGGCATCATACTGGGAACATTTGACAGGTTTGCTATCACTGAAGCTAAAAGGGAAGAAAGAAATAGTTTTAATTTAAACAGTGAAGATGTATAGTGACATAGCAAACATAAGATTCTAAACACTTACACTTCTCCTTCTGGGGCATAAGTAGATCCAGTAACAGTGAATTCTTTTAAGGAGCAGTGCTCACCCTCTCCACGGTCAAGTATAAACATCTGGAAGAAAGAAAGAAAATGAAACATATGGGCGTAATAGTAATAGTGGATTGTGAGCTGGCTTAGGATGGCTGAGGAATCCTACAACAAACTGTAGATGGCAGTAAATGTCTACTTTTAGCAAACCCTCAGATTCTTTGAGCACTCAGTTCAATAATATAACAGTGAGCTAAAGCAGACCTCCGGTGATCAGAAGGAATATATTAACAAGATGCATGAATGTATTATAAGAATAAACTCAACCCCTTATGTTCATATCAAGAAACATCTGAGTGAGCCTTCAAAGCATAAGAGATCTCAAACTATTGAAAATGAAAAGTACCTGATTGGAAACAGGACAGTTAAAAGTCATCAGAGGGCTATCAAGACTTAAAATCTAAATGATGTTCACATAGGTCATCTGGAAGACAGAAACAGTGCACTTGCGTTACAGCTGCAGCAGCAGCGGCCACGTCAAAGTGACGTCAGGGGCCATTTGAGGGCTGACAAAAAGCCCATTATGTACAGGAGCTTTTAGCTGAGCCATTTTCTAACAGTGGACCTTCGTGACACAGATGACAAGGTCCAGTGAGTCCTAAAAGACTTCAAACACAACCCTCTGGTATTCACACAGAAGCCTGGTGCTACCAGCTACCTGACACACACGGACAGCTGACGATGGAGCATTACAAACAGACACTTTCTCTGAACACAAGGTCAGTTATACCACTCCACTGCTGCTGCTGCAAGAGACTAACCACTGCATACTGATGAGGAGCATGGTGCCTTAAGAAGAGAGGCAGGATTCAGGTGCATAAGGATAGGTTAGAACTTATGTCACATACAAAGTCTTGGAGTTTAAAGGACACAAGTGACACTCCTCCAACTGTAGTGAAGCAAAAAGAGCCACAACTTTACAAGATTACAACAGATTACAAATGTCCTAAAAACTTTCACTCCAAAATATATGCTTTTGAGGCTTGGTCAAGAAATCTTAATTCATTGCTGAAATGGAATAATCAAACCATAGATTTGTATATGCTTATGCTATATCAATTTTTCACCCAAAATGTCACTTCATGATCCTGCAATATACTTATAATGGGAAAGTAGTAACAATGAACAACAAATGATAACTGCAAATAAGTAGTCCACAGAGCTCTATAAATCTCTTTAAAAACTATGCATTTAAAACATGTACCACAGTAAGCACTTGCCAGCCAACGCTTATGTAAATAAATTCTGCCTACACAAAGTGATGTATCAAAGACACTGTCACATTATCACTTGCCCTGTTCAGAAATAAAAATAAAACGCTTTGGCATGTCTCCCACTGCCATAACTCTCTTACCCTGCACACAGACATCTGATTGGTGGTCAGCGTGCCTGTCTTGTCCGAGCAGATGACAGATGTGCACCCAAGGGTCTCCACAGAGGGCAAACTGCGGACGATGGCATTCTTTTTGGCCATGCGCCTCGTTCCCAAAGCAAGACACGTGGTGATGACAGCGGGGAGACCTGCAGAGAGAGATGGGGGGGTAAGTAAGTGAGCAGATGCACAATGTCACCCGCACTGACAATAATACAACAACACATTGTAATTACCCTCAGGAATAGCAGCCACTGCCAGAGCCACAGCAATTTTGAAATAATAGACAGCCCCGCGGATCCAGGAGCCTCCATGGACCGGGTCGTTGAAATGTCCAATATTGATGATCCAGACAGCGATGCAGATGAGAGAAATAACCTTGGAAAACAACATAAAAAACTCATAACACAGAATCTCTTAAAAATTTCTCAGTTTTAGGACATGTATAACATACCTTTGAGAGTTGCTCACCAAATTCATCCAGCTTCTGTTGAAGAGGTGTGCGCTCTTGCTCTGTTGATGCCATCTCATCTCTGATTTTGCCAATCTCTGTGTTCCCTGCAGTGGCAACTACGACCCCAACGGCCTTACCGGCTGCAATATTGGTCCCCTACAGGAGAGCAAACAGTTTCAAATAAATATTGTTTATGTAGCAACACAAGGCATAAGGGTGAAACCTGTTAAACAGAGTAGAGGACAATACTAGTGGTGAATGTAACATTCCAATGCCTTATCATTGAATGTTGGAAAGTGGAAATGTACAATTACTAGAATCAATACTTTTGATTATTACAAGAATCCCACTAAAATTCAACTGTGTAAGGTTTGTAGTTTATAGTATACAAATAAACTGTTGTGGCAATAATTCATCTTACAACACTTGTTGGTGGTAAGAAGTGGCTGGAGTCCATCCCAGCTACTTTGGGCCTGAGGTGGGATACACCACATACAAAGGCTTGTGGTTGTAGGTTTGACATACAGTACAATAACAGTGGGGTCAATTTTGAGACATTTAACCTATACACTGTATGTCTCTTGGCAGTGAGAGAGGCCAGGGTAAATGGACACTTACAGAAAACAGCATGTTCTTCTTGTCTTGATTGACAGCTCGAGGGTCAGGCACCGGGTCAGTGTGTTTGATCACTGACACAGACTCTCCTGAAGAGAAGAGATCACAAACATAATGTGAGAACAAAGTATTTGTAGCAAAAAGGTAGCAGCAATAGCTTGTTCGTGCTTTGGGCAGACAGCGTGGAAAAGGCTTTGCAGCTCACTGAACAGACCTGACAATTACCAAATAGTGTGCAGCCAGTGCTTTTCAAACGCTGTATCAGCTGGTGAGCTCAGAGAGTATAGTGTGTAATGAAGTGTGCGAGGTCTACACGGTTCTGATGGAGCAAGGCAGAAAGCGTTTGACAGATAGTATGGCCATGAATGGGGAAGAGAACGGGGTAAAAAAAATAACCGAAACACTAAAATATCCCTCGGAATTTGCTACCAATTAAGGCAGCAGAACAAGACAAGAGATTTACGGCTTTGATTCACATAAACCTCATCCTGCTTCAGCCGCCCTCAACATTTCCACCTCTTCATCCATTCCGCCTGCCTCACTGTCTGCAGATTTATTCATTTACCTTTACTTTCATCAGCGCAGACCTTATTATTGTTACAGTGGTGGCCTAGCAACCAAACTCAGGGCATTTAAAGTGTGCTTAGACACTGTGTACGAACTATACATACACTTTATACAGTCTCTCTGAGGCAGCTGTTGACTTTAATGCAAATGTAAAGTCAATTAAAAGGTTTTACCTGTGAGAATAGACTGGTCCACCCGCAGTGTGGTCGATTTGATAGAACACAACCTGATGTCTGCAGGCACTTTATCTCCAACTGTTGACAACAAATGAGACACATTAGTAACAAACAGTAAAAAAACTACATCTATATTCTACTTCTAAAGATTCTTTCCATTTACAATCCCTTCAGTAATCTCTATTAGAACACCAGACTGTACATCGACACATACAGAAATCTTTTGTTTTATCAAACACATAAAGTTAAAGTAATTATATGTTGTTGTGGTATGCTACTCTAAAATTTTAAATAAATGATGTAAATCATTATATGACAAATAACATAATACTCCCTAAGACTGCCATCCCATCCTCAGCCCCAGACCAAAACCCATCTGCTGGATGTTTGCAGAATTGTTTTTAATCATATCATCAATCAAGTTTAGGTTAGATTTTGTAGTTACAGCATGTTTCCAGAAGAGAGAACAAAAAAGCCCATAAAGGAGTGACAGAGAGAGGCTCTTAAATAAGCCTGCAGAGTACAGCGAGTAGTGACAGCTGTAATGTAAACAAACTCTTAGCCTTTGCTGAGCCCTTTTTGAACAGAAGACGAGATGAGAGAAGCTGCGCGGAGAATGAGAAGCGGTCTTACATGAGTCCACCCCAACATAGGTCCAAAAATGGGAAAACTATTTTAATCAGTGGCTAACATGTGTTTCTGTCTGGGGGAAGGGCAATGATAAAGAATTGGAGTTTTTAAGGAAAGGAGACCCCAACTACATCACAGACCAGAATAGAAACAGAATGACGCAAGTGATCGCACACTCCTTATTTATCCTGACCAAGGTCATGATCCGGTGAGATGGAGCCATTGGAGAATTGACTTGGGAGCAATTCCTCTGTGTATTGTTGAAAATAAAGTTCACTTCTTGTAGGTTTGTTAATGACAGTAATGCAGCTGACTACTTGTGTAATGCTCTTGTATTGTATCATCTGAACGACCAAATAAGGGCCTCTGAGGTCTTCACTACAGGCCACTATCACCTGCCTACCTTTAAACCCCTCCTTTAGACAAGAGATAGTACGGGCTATCTACAAGGATGGGGGAGGATGCATACAGAAGGATAATTTACTATGAAAACAAACTCTAAAATCAATATCAAATTTATATTTAAAAAAGAACAAGAAATTCAATAACTATAATGAAATCAGATGTAGTGGTATTGACATTTCTCATATGCGCTTCTTGCACAACACAACGAAACAAAATTAACTTCAATCTGTCTTTCTGTAAACAAGGTAACCAGCTTTTAATGTAATGCTTTATATTTACACCACCCAACTCTTTTTAAAACAGGGAGGCAAAAGTAATCAGGATTGTAGTTAGTAATCAAATTGCATTAAATATGGGTTTATTCATAGATGTTTTTTGCTTACGCTGCTTCAATCAAAAACATCACACTTGAGACATGTGACACATGTTCTTCACTGTCTAGGTTATCACTGTTAAGTGACAGACACGGGACCACTTTACAGACAATCAAGCAGACACCTTGGGTTGAGATGTATAAAGAGAGCAACATCACCAGAGATAGGACAATATTTAACAAGCATCCTAAGGACTTTTTTTTACTTTTTACACATTGTTTGACAAGATTGTTAAATGCAATTATGGCCAAGATATCATAAAATCCAGGCCTCTTGTCTAAACATCACACTACAAAGGGTCAGAGTGGCTTAACTACTTACAATCTGTGTTTTAGTAACAACAAACGGTAACAAATGACTTTATCAGGTCTATCTGTTCCCCGGAGTGAGAGACAAATGTCAGAGTCAATACACCAGAGACACCCCAGCATCTGACCTGCTACATCCATCTCCATCAGCATGCCCTTCTCCTAGCACATCTTCATCTTCAAACAGAACATACAGTTTGTTTTTATGCTTCAGTGTCTAATCCAACATGGGGGGTCCAATAAAACTTAACAGACTGGAGGAAGTTGTGTATTTTCTCTCTCACGGGCAGAGTTTCCTTGACGAGCGAGCCGCCTTCTGGGACATTTCATAAGGTCCTCTAGTCCCTATGGGAATGTTCTCAGTTTCTTATGAATAAACATTGCAAACCTTCAGCTCAAAACACAACGCTGCCTACATGTTATATTCACGCTATATGTAAGTGCAAAAATAGCCAACACGTTTCATAATTAGGTAACATTGAGCATGCAACTATAGATGACACAAGAGGAGACAAAGCTTAAGTGATGACAATAGACAGACCATCCCACACTGTTTAATAAAGAGAGGAACAAGAGGACCTCTGGAGCACAAATTATTTTTCAAATTAACCTTTCTAAACATTACATCCGGAGATGTCTCTTGCCACAAAAATGCTGATATGGATCTGTGGTTAGGACTGAACCACAGGGCAAAGAAATATCAGTTCTACAAAAAAACTGCATAAAGAGAATAAAGCAAGTAAGGAAATTATCAGTAACTTCAGTACCACTGGGTATGTAATGTGGTACGTGAGTTTTGCTGTCACTAAACTTCAACACACTGCCCAGAAATCTTGGAGAATGTCAACAGGATAATAAAACATTAAAATCTATGAAATGTTTAGCATAGGGGCAGGATCAAGATATGACGATCTGCTAATCTGGGAATATAATAAATATAGTTTTATTTTATTATTAAATAAAGAGATTATGTCCCGTTTTATATGAAATCTAATAACAGTTTTAGTATTTTAGACCATGGGAGAGATATATCTGCTTTATGGTACTCAATTGAGACCCATCAACTGAGGTAATACTGATGTCATGCAAGAACAATAAGAACTGGATCTATAATGAAAACATGATGACAGAGTTAACGCAACCACTCCCCTAGAAACTATAGCATAAGTAGGGTTAACAATTACAATGGATTAGACAATAAAAACACAGTCATAACTAGCTCTATAACCAATTGCTAGTTCCAATTTGTGCTGTTCACTGCTCTACACAACTGCATCATCCACTCGTCATTAACGTTATTCTGAGATTGTCATGGGAGAAGAACAGGATGTGGGTGAGCTCCATAGATTATAGTGTTTAAACAGTGAGCGCAGTATATTATATTGGTCCTAATGATTTTAATTAAAGGCCAACATCCAAACGCTCTGGTGTTTCCACTCTGCACCGTCATTTTGAACACAATGAAAATGTTTACTCCATGTCAACTCAACATTTAATAGAGCATCATTTACGTCCATTTGATGTCACATGTATTAATTACCTAATTGTGTAATGAGTAGGGGCCAAAATATGTACTCAACATTGGCCTGATGTCTAATTATAAGGTACGAAATTTAGCATGCTTTTCTGCTTTTACTGTAAAAAAGAATGGAATATTTAGTGTGACCATAACTGCCACTTCCACAATGTCACCAGGCACAATGTCCCGGGCCTTAATTCTCTGGACACTCTTCCTGTCCTGTCGGTACACCTTGCCCATCTCTGGTTCATACTCTTTTAATGCTTCTATGGCATTTTCTGCATTTCGCTCCTAAAGAAACAAAAGACACATGTTATCAACCACATTGCATAACAGAGGGTGAAACTGGAGAATATTTTAACCCCCCTAAGTCTTTTTATTTTCTAATCATAGTTATAAATTTTAAAAGTATGTTAAGCAAGGGCGGACAAATAGGGATTTATTGCTAGAAGACATAAAAGGGGGTAAAGAGTTCCTTTTTTTTATTACTCGTTTGCATATACCTTCTCAACTCCACCATACACTTTTTCCCTGTGTTGCTGATTCTTCCCTCGTCAGGGTAATTGCACTCGGACTACAGCTTTCTAGAAACAGCTCCTTGCCTGGCAGGCATGCAGCGCACGGCTATACAAGGCAAGACAGAATGCATAACCCCAGGATATTGTGGGCTTTGTGCGGGACAGCAAAAGGAATATGGAAAATGGTTCTAAAACTGCAGCAAAGGGCTTATGAGCTTAAAATGTGCACACCAAGATACAGAGTTGTAAGAATACAAAAGATGTGCTACATCAAAGGAACCTTTTTAGTGTCTTGTGCAATAACTAGACAAATAGGACTTTTTTGTTACAGTTTTGCTCAAATGTTTAGCGTCACTAGCACAATCTGACAATGAAGATGCTACCACACAGACAGCATTTGATAAACCCCAAATCTAACAAAGCATAGACTTGTTACTATTATGCTGTTACCTGCCACACTCCTACAATGGCGTTTGCTATAAGAATAAGTAGGATAACAAAAGGCTCCACGAATGCTGTTACGGTTTCCTCTCCCTCTTCAAACCAGGCCAGCACCTACAAGAGTGAAACAGAAATATTAATGCTTAGGGTGTACAGTGGAACAATGACTCTCTCCATCAGTATCAAAACATATTCAATAGGTAATATGAGTTCAATGGCCCACAACTGGAGTCAATTCTGCAGAAGAATGAAATGTCAAAGCTTAATTTAGCCAGCAGTTGATGGCCCATTGTTGTGTACTTCTGGGAGAGTAGTGCATTTTAATTCACAGCAGCTCACTCTATTCACATTTAAAACACAATAATAAAGGAAATACCATGTTTATCCAAGTCTTCCTGTTGCATATAGATTAAATATTGAAGCATCTATGCGGTAGGTCTAACGTCACTGTGATTCTAAAAGATTTATTCATTAATATCATTATGAAGATACTTTTACAAGGACATCAGAAAATGGGCCAAGTGTGTTAGAAAGTCGTGCCAGAGACAGCGAGTAGTAACTCTTGTTCTCTTCAGAAATCTGTGCCGGCTATTAACTGTGTCAACTCAACACCAATCCCCAAAACACATCCCACGTCGGGCTAAAAAAAGACTAATGAAAGTGTCAACTCAATAAAAGTGTCCCTTTTGAGGAGACTGAATTTCATGTTTATGCTTCTCTAATATTCTTCTTTACAAGCACTAAACATTACGGTCTTAAGCCTTGGTGAGCATCAATATTTCTTGCCTGTAGGCTATCGGCCAATACACAAGAAAAAGGGTCAGAGTGCGGTGAATGGTGTCACACATAATTGAAGGTCTATAGCAAGTACATTGGCATTACAAATTACTTTATATTGAACTACATGTACTCTTACAATGAGCAGTGAGAATGGTGTATTAGTTTTGCACTGCATCGGTTGATCCTTTAAATGGCCACTTTTACAGAACAGAAACAAAAATTGAATGGACTGGTACTTGGGCAACCTTTTGCTATTTTGTAATGCAACATGAATGTGTTTGATTTTGTTGTTACTAGTTAAACATTCAAGTAACTAATGATTATTTTGCTTATTGAATAATCTGTAAACTATAGATTAATCAATTACTAAATTAGAGGAATAATCACAATTAACCCGATTAATTGTTTCAGTCCTATATTCAAGGTTTGTTAATCACAGTTCAGCATCTTAATATTAACACAACAAAAGCAGTAATGAAGCATGAGCTATTCAAGTTCTTAGTTTACGTAACCCCTGTATCGTTCACCATCTCTTGAATGCACATGAGCAGTGATAATTCA
The DNA here is from genome assembly GCA_036025885.1 of Hypseleotris bucephala. Lineage (NCBI taxonomy): Eukaryota > Metazoa > Chordata > Actinopteri > Gobiiformes > Eleotridae > Hypseleotris > Hypseleotris bucephala. The sequence goes on from JAVQKG010179009.1 coordinate 13,413, forward strand.
AGTTAAAATTGTGTAATACTTACAAAGGATATGCAAGCAGCAAGTAAAAGGATCCGGACAAGCAAATCTTCAAACTGTTCAACAACCAGCTCCCAGAGAGATTTACCTAAAACAAGTGTATATTGAATATTTCAGTCATCAGTCCATGTTTTGTGATATGTTTGAAAATAGTTGTTTATGCTTACCCTCTTCAGCCGGCAGCTCTGTGGATGACCCCATTGAGATAAAAGACAAAAGAAACACGGACATCATTAGGTTGACATAATTGTAAATCGATTCTTCACATCCAGCAAACAAATTCAGGCACACAATTCAAAGATCATCTGGTATACGGGTGAATTGCACAAAACAGTATACAATTTTTGATGCTTCCTTTCTGTCGTGAATGACGTCCACACATATGAGACATCAGCTGAATATACCACGCTCCATGTTTCTTATTGAGCCATGAGATGTGAACACACTTCTTACCATTGGGTCCATATCGCTCCCGTTGTTTCCGTACTTGATCTGAACTGAGGCCAGTGCTTTCGTTGACGCTAAAGAAGGCATAAACTTCCTCTACTGTCTTTGTGTGCGCGTTATCCATGGTGAACGACGGCCAATTGAGGACACCGCTGATTTGCTGGTCCCAAACTCAACCGGTCACGGCTTTTAATTATTGCGGTGCCGTCACTCCAGGGTTTCAGATAACAGCTCACTGTTGTTTCCGGACACTTGTTTGAGGTCGCTCTTGCCGGCTTATTTGAGTAAAAGCCGGTTAGTGCTGTGTGCAGGTGCCTGAATTAGCGGCTAGCGGGTAGCAGGCTAACAGGCTAGCTCAGTGTTGGTTAGGCTTGAATTCGCCGGTCTCTCTCCGCTTGCCTTTTCTTCGATCAACAAACGAAAAAAACATACAACCGCCGTCTTTACAGTTCAGAATGAAACCCCACAGCGTCTCCTCTTGTTTCACAGCATAAGATGGTGTGGTTTTTGGTCCCTGTGTGCTGTAGACATGTGTCTGTATGGCAGCTCTCTGCTCTCTGTTGCGGTAGTGCTGTGAATGCAGCTCCTCGGTGTCCGCATGTGGAACCAGCTGATTGGTCCAAACACCGGAAATCCTATACTCTCTCTCTCTCTCTCTCTCTCTCTCTCTCTCTCTCTCTCTCTCTCTCTCTTAAAATTGAAGCAGGCTACTTACAATTCAAGAAAATAATGTAAGGTCTGCTAAAATAATAACTATAATTATTACTTTTAACTTTTAAATGATGCCTTTCTGACAATATTTTTCTCCTCTTAAGTGTAATGGCATCTTTATAGATTAGGAGACTAATAAGGCAACATACAAAATATAGGCTACAGTAGATATTTGGCAATCTTACTTTCCCCTCAGTTTTTCTTTGTGCTCAGTGAAATGGAACAAGTGAAAGTGAAAAAAGTGTGCCCCCTGTCCAATCTGACCATTGAATAAATCCATGCAATTTCAAAACTTGCAGAGTCTCTGTGTCAGCCCTGTGACTGACTGGCAAACATAAGTAAAGTTGCTGGGAAGGACTTCAGACAAAGTAAGAATTCAACAGTAGTCTGTTTTATACCACATTTCACATCAACTGAGCCCGACATGTCCACCAGTAAAATGTTTTAGACATAACTGAACTAAAGGCAAAAGTGGTGATTTACAACCCTGTCTTAATCAACTGCTGCTTGCTGTCAGTAAAAAAGCCGTTCTGAGTGTCACTGATGGTCTACAGCCAACCTCACATTGGTCTGGGGGTCACAGTTATCACTTATCTTTATCATAGAGTTATATATGGACATTTTCTGTCGGGGGGCAAAGGCCTAGTCTAGCTACCTCTTCAGCCCCCTGGCTACATGCAGTAGACTTTGAGATTCACTTAGTTTTTTTCTTTATAATATAACCTTATGTCTAGTGCGTTTGTTGAAGATGGCTTATGAACACAGTATGTGTCCATTTGAGGGTGGTCAGCTCTCTGGTCACCTTATAAGGTTCTATGGAAAAATAGCTTAATGAAGACCATCTCAGGATGGAATATGCACCAGTGAGAAACCGTTTCTCTCATAAAAAGACACGTCCTCTATATAAACATGACGTATTCAGCTACCGTGTGTTATCATAACCTGACATTACGAGCTATTATAGTTCACTAATACTTCACAATATAGACTATAGGCCTATTCTGTATACAGGTATATACATGTAGGCTACTGTATATATATGTAAAATTGTCAACTACAATAGAACATATTTTTGATAGCCCATCATTAGGCCTATGTCTATGTGAGCATACATGTACAGTCTTTAAACCTCACCTATAATATGAACATTCAAGAGCAAAAACATTCAGATTTTTATCCTTGACTGCTCTGTAGAGTTTACATATTCACCTCATCCTTGGACACATCTACTCAAGCTTCACTTAAACTGTCTGTAAAAATAACAATGTGATGATTTATGAAGTAGAAGCACAGGCTAATCAAAACACTATGAAATTGAAAATAATTGGCAGGAAATAGGCTATATTTCAGACTGTGAACTTAGGACGATCAGCACTAAGTCTGACTTTACGTAAAACACAGACTACATCTCATCAGAAAAATTTTATCTTTTTTTACATTGGAATGAAAAAACCTAAAAGTTAAGACAGACAGGCTATGATAAAGTGGCTCAATTGATAAATGGATGGACCTACTTCATTGTTGGCTTTGCTGCCCTCGTGTGGACAAATGCCACTACTACGCTCTTGAACGTTCTAGCCTACAACATGTTCAACCATTCTTCATCACGTTTAGCTTTCTTTTATCAATAAAATAACACAAATCTCCCACATCGAATATCATATCATATAAAGGTAATGTTGTGGAAATAAGGGAAATCCGCCTTTCTCGCTCAATGACGTAATTACGAAAAACGAAAAGGGCATGCTTCAATTTTACATCCGGGTTGGTCATGTGTGTTCCTGTTGTACATCCATGGATTTACAATCATTGATAAAATAGTTGAATACTTTGCTACTGTTTTAAGTCAACCTCAGTAAAATTAGTGCGGCAAATTGCGTGCATTGTATTTACATTAGGACGTTATTGTGTTCATTATAGTTTATAAATCCTTTTTCTAAGATTTCCACTATGTCTTAGCGTGATATGCTATATGTTCGACCGCTATTTAGTGCCTTAAACTGCAGACTGGCTTTTAGGAGAAAAGGTAAGAGTGTATACATTGTAAATTTCTGTGGCATAACCATAACAATTGGTTTGTTCTTCCCAGGTTGCCTTACTAAGTTAATTTGCAACATGAGTGAAATATCTAAAGATGAGCAGACTGACAAAGTGCTCAAAAGAGTCAGTGAGGAAAATGAAGACACTGTTGCTGCCAAAAAACTCAAAACTGACGAAGTCCAAGATGATGAGAGGAAGTATCCTAAGAAGAAAGTAGTCCTCCTGGTTGCTTACTCTGGAAAAGGATATTATGGCATGCAGGTAAGAGTATAGCATCTAAATATTTGTGTTTTTTTTATTTTCTGCAGTGTCAATATTCTCAATGTGTCCATATGTGTTACAGAGAAACCCTGGAAACTCCCAGTTTAGGACCATAGAGGATGATCTAGTCATGGCTCTTGTTAAATCTGGCTGCATTCCTCAAGAACATTGTGATGATATGAGGAAGATGTCTTTTCAAAGATGTGCAAGAACAGATAAGGTAACAGTATATGGTTAGGAAAACAAATAAGGTTAGGTAGTGAAACATTATGGGTGTTTAGAGATTCATAGTGTTATTATTGAACATCAGCAACATATAAAACTAATTCCTTGTGTGTCTGTTTAGTTATAAGTTATATTTGCTCATGTTTTGTTTTTCAGGGTGTGTCTGCCGCAGGTCAAGTTGTATCTCTAAAGGTGCGCTTGGTTGACGCTATTATTGAAAAGATTAATGAGCATTTGCCATTACAAATAAAAGTTCTAGGTAAGTCAAAAAGAAGTTAAATTTTGCCATAATTTGCCCTAGATTTCTGTTTCATAGTTAATAAAATACAATGTTTATTTTTCTGCTAATAGGTCCTGATAATCCATGTTTTTTTTTAAATGATACAATTACATCATGTTTCTGCTTTTGTTGTTGTAGGTCTTAAACGTGTGACCCAAGGCTTCAATTCCAAAAACAACTGTGATGCTCGTACCTACTCCTACACGCTTCCAACTGTGGCTTTTGCCCCTAAAGACTATGACACCGAAAAAGCGGCATCTTTTCGGCTAAGCCCTGAGACACTTGAAAACGTGAACCAGCTCTTTGCTCTTTACAAAGGCACCCACAACTTCCACAACTTCACTTCCCAAAAGGCACCAAATGACCCCAGTGCTCGCCGCTACATAACAGAGATGTCGTGTGGGAAGACTTTTATACGCAACGAAAATGAGTTTGCAGAAATCACAGTGCGAGGCCAAAGCTTTATGATGCACCAGATACGTAAAATGATAGGCCTGGTAATTGCTGTCATCAAAGGCTATGCCACTGAGGATGTGATAGAGAGAAGCTGGGGCAAAGAGAAAGTGGATGTACCAAAAGCTCCTGGACTTGGGCTGGTTTTAGAAAGGGTCCATTTTGACAGATACAACAAACGCTTTGGAGGGGATGGGCTGCACGAGCGTTTGGAATGGGACAAAGAGGAAGGGGCCATTCAGTCTTTCAAAGAGGCTTATATCCATCCCACTATTGTAGAGACAGAGTGTCAGGAGCGCTCCATGATCAGCTGGATGTCCACACTGCCTATACATGACTTTGAGGCCTCAGCTGGTGATTCACTAGAGAACAAGGACCAAAAACAGGTGTGGTCATATCAATAAATAAGTAAATAAAAGAGTTATTATATCCCAGTTTTTGATGTTACAATAACTCCTGCTTTCTGTCCCCCCTCAGGTCAATGAAGATATACAAAATGAATCAGATTAAGTTAAGCGTTGGATGACAAAATGCTTTCTCTGTTACAATCATTGTTTCTTTTTACATCGTTAAGCTTCCTGGTTTACATTTCTAATAGTATTTGATTTTATGATAATTATCTTGAATAAAACTAAGAAATACTGTAATAAAAACTAAAACGTCTTTGTCATCATTCTGTGCACTTTTACAGTTTTATACAGTTAAAGAGCAGCAAGTTTGTTACTTCTACACAGTTAAACGCTGACTGGGGACTTAAATAAAACATTTGCCATGTTAACTCCCAGCCACTAGGCGGCAGAACACTTGGAGGTTGAGTCCCAATAGTGGTGCATTTGTGTGCACACAAATAGTAGGTACTGCCATTTTTACAGTCTTTCAGGTTGACTCAGTTATGATAATACAATTATTTATTTTAATACAACACAATATTAGACACCTGTTGAAATGCGTAGAATGTTTCTTTACTGTTTAGTTCTACTTTGAAATTGTTAATACAGTGTTCACACATTTATCCTATGTATCATTGAACGCACCAACACTACTGGGAAACATGGCGCCTGCCAAGAGACGAAACGTGAGTTCTGAAAAACTATCAAAAGATAAAGTTAAAAAGGCTAAACATGATCCAGATTCCATGGTCAAAGGAATACTTGAAAGCAGAAAACATGCAAACGATGTCTTCGATTTATTGGAGCTACTTGAGGTGCGAAAGTGCATGGTTATTGTAGCAAGAGAACGTGAATGAGACAGACACGTTTTTACTGTGTATTTGATGTTTTCCAGTCCAATAAAGAGAAGGACGTCATCAGTGCAATAAATGCCTGCAGCACATTATTCTCCAACTTGTTGGAAAGAAAAGATTTGTACGTGGGAAAACTGCCTGAAGAAGACGAGACATTAAGTGGTCAGTCATAAATAAATACTCGTAAATTGAATTTTATTGTTAAGTGCTAATGTTTTCATTTATGTTCATGATTGAACAGAGAGTTACAGTGCAGAACAGAAGTATCAGATCTTCATGCGCCACCGTTATAACAGCTGTGTGGAAATGATGTTGGTGCATCTTGACCATGAAGTGCACAGTGTTAAGGTTTTTACCCTCTTTCACTCTTAAATCAATATAGTTAATTCTTTATTATGCTTACTTGTTTTTACATTTTCTTGTCGTTCTCAGGAGAGTGCCCTTTGTTGTCTGATGAAATTTGCTGAAGCAGAAGGTCAGCATCCTCTGGCTGATTTGGACTGGAGTGAACACTACAGCTTTCCCAGAGAGCTTATCCAGGTAGGTTTTTGATCTTCAAACTGTAGTCCAGAGGTTTCTAAAATAAGAGAAAATATGCATGCAATCTACTATCTGAAGGCTATCACACCAAGTCTACCATTGGTCAAGGTAGTATCCCAGAGGACTGTAATATAGATTTATACATTAGTTATGGCAGAAGACCATAACCACACAGGGCCAGATAGTCACGTTAAGGCATTTTGCTCTTATGTATTTATTTTTGATATTTTTTTTTACAATTTTATATTATGAAACCTTCAGCTACATGTTTATTTACTGGTTCTCACTCTAACCTCTGATAATTAACGTGTTTTGTCACCCAGATGTTGGTGGTGAAACTGTTGTCCAAAACCACAGACAACTCCCTGCTGCTCTCCAGGTTCCAAGAGTTCCTGGAAATGGAGGATGTTCGCTATTACGTCATGAGCTCCATCCGTGACAATGTGGTCAGAGTTATGGAGAAAAACAAAGGGGTACAACCACTAAAAACAACATATATTTCTGTATAGATTAAATGAACACATTACAATAGGAGATAAGCTATAGTGTTAAATGTCCTGTGTTTTCTCAGCTGCCGTTCCCGGTTTATCAGAATAATGTGTTAAGTCTCATATCTAACATCACTCTGCCGAGCAATGAGGCAGACCTCACCAATTTTCTGATTAAACAGGAAGGTATGTGTATTCTTGAATATTAGTCACAATACTAGGGCTGCACAATATCACGCTAAATTATTATTACTATTCTCGCAAACACCATATCTGTACCTGAAAAAAATCTAACAAGACAATTTAGTTTAACGTTGACTTACTCATTCATTTGTCCAGTGTGTTTGATAAATGTATTATGTTGTGATAAATATATTAAACTTAACAAATAAAGTTTTTTTACTCCTTATATTGTGCAGCCCTACATTAAGGTGTTCCATAAGCATATATTTATTTTTCACCAGCTAAACATGAAGACTGGAAAGCTGCCAAATTAAATGTAAGTGTGTATACTCTATTCTTGTCCCTTGTAACTATTACCTTGTCGTCATATTTTTCACTATTTGTTGGTTTATTGAAGGAACACAAAAGAGCTTTTGAAAAGATGTGGCTTGGTTTCCTTAAATATAAAGTATGTATTTCTGATGTACACATTTTAGATTTGTTTATTTGTTCTTTTCAACAACTCTTAATCGATCTCATCTTCTTGTAGCTCCCAAGCAACATGTACAAAAGGATCTTGGTGATTTTACATGACTCCATTTTGCCTCACATGAGCAAACCCACGCTGATGATTGACTTCCTGACTGCTGCATATGATATTGGTAAGTGGGCTTTGAAACACTCTGTATAAAATCTACTCAGTTTAATAGTAACAAAGCTATAACTGCTTATTTCTGGGGTTAAAAAAGGTGGCGCAATCAGTCTACTGGCTCTCAACGGCTTGTTCGTCCTTATACATCAACATAATTTGTAAGTATAGGTGCATTGTACATTTTATAATACATTTTTTATTAATTCAATGCTAAATTTCATTTTTTTTTAACAGAGATTACCCAGACTTTTACAAGAAGTTGTACAATCTTCTTGAGCCATCAGTTTTTCATGTGAAGTACAGAGCGCGTTTTTTCCACTTAGCCAACCTTTTTCTCAGCTCAAGGTAAGACTGATAAAGGTTTCCTAGAACACAAAAAAGATAAAAAATTAAAGTGAAAGATATGCTTAAAATTGACTGATCTGACTCCAGGGAGAAGTAAAACTCTGCTACTATTGGTCAAAGTGGTAACCCACAAAGTAGCTGTAGAGGGCAGGGGAGGAACCAAAGTAAAAAGAATTATGACAGATTATCTACTTAACATTTTCAAACAGTGTGAGATAAAGCATTATTTTTTATTTTATGACATTTTTGGACTACCCCTATAATCATGTGTTTATGTCAGGACACAAGTTACTAATAACTGTTGTGTCTTCCCATTTTTCTACAGTCACTTACCTGTGTACCTGGTGGCTGCTTTTGCCAAACGGCTGGCTCGCCTGGCTCTCACAGCGCCCCCTACGGCCCTCCTTATAGTTCTACCATTCATTTACAATTTGATTCGCCGTCATCCGTCTTGCAGAGTTCTCATTCACAAGCCCAGCTCACAAGATGGTAACTATAGCTGAAATCAAATTGAGAGTGGATACATTTGTGTATTGTTTAATGAAGTATATAATGTTTTTGCTGTGTTGCTGTATCAGAGCTCATGGAGGATCCTTATGTCATGGATGAAGAAGATCCTGCTCGGTGTTGCGCATTGGATAGTAGCTTGTGGGAAATAAAGGTATAATAATCTAGAATAAAAATCAACAATAAAATAGTGTGTGTTAAAACTAGTCTCCTTTTTCAGACATTACAGAAACATTACCATCCTGATGTGGCCAAAACTGCAATGTTGATCAATACGCCTTTGTCTGAACAAGAGGATAATATCGATGAGGTTTTGGAGATAACAGCTTTTGAGGTATGCCTGTCAATATTGACTGGAATATTAAAAAACAGTTTGAAATTTATGTTAACTTTAGCGAGTTAATTTGATTTCACCATTGGAATATGTGTCTTTTTTTTTTAACCCAGTTGATGGAACGAGACCTGAAAGCAACTCAGAAGAAGAGTATACCTCTGGAGTTTGAAACAGCCACGCAGTTGCTGAAAGGGGGTGGAGATGTCTTACAACAGCACTTCTGTCTGGACTAACAGTTATAGCCATCAAAATTTGAAAAAGCAAACTGCTTAATGTATCAAGACAAAATAAAAAAAATATTTTCTAAGTACACTTTACAACTTTTGTAAAAGGCTATAATAAAGTTCTATAATGATCTCTGTTGTCTCTTCACCTGGCTTTGACTATGCCTTGATGTTGGGAAAAACATTTGGAAAGAAAAATCAATTGACATTTCAATTTTTTTGATTTTATTTATTTCTTTAAATGAAGCCCCATTTCCGCGATTAAAGTCTAATCACGTGGCGTGACCGGCAATTTCGCTTCTCTGTAGAACACTACTGTAGAACAGAAAAGATAGATTGGGATTGGGAATGTCTATTTTGGTCCATCTTTTTTGCTAAAGGTGACATGTTGGCAGTGTAGGCAGTCAGAGTATTAAACACGATTACAATCTCTGATTCAAGTTAACTGTCAAGGCAAGCGGGAAGGCAACTGAAAGATGAAAGGACTGGTGAACATATGGCGGCGATACAATATGTTTTCTCAGCACGCGTTACTGCGCTTGTAATATCTCGAAGTCTTCCTGGACGAAGTTGCATCTCAACGTAGGCAACTGGGATAGTCTAATTATTTGCAGGAAGGCTATAACAATGTGTAGGCTATAATGCTAACCAGCATACTCTGTAATATTGAATGTACCCTGATAGATTTTTTTTAGGATAAGTTCATTTTCAGAAGTGAATTGTAACATTGAACACAATGTTACTGTCTGTCTGTAGGCCCATAGGTTTGCATGTTGGGACAGCTGTCCACACATCCAGGCAATGTGGCTTTCTTCAAGTTATAATCTCCAAGAAACCATTACTGGTAAGCAACAAGTTATTTGTCCATGGACTGTACTCATTCAATTCATAAGACATAGCATTTCTTTTTACCGCTTTTTAGTGATAGTCTTATTAAAATTCTCTAACTCGTTAGAGATTTTAGTCTGGTTAATCTAAACTGACTCCACTTAGGCCTAACATACTGTATTATTTGTAATGATTAGATTCACATTGATATGTGCTGATAAAGTCTCACTAGCTGCATGCCATGCATGAAAACCACTTCAAGTTCAAAGTTGTGTTTCTGCAGGAAGGATGGAACAGTTGCTAGGCAACAGAGTAGAACAAGAGTGTACGTCTGCTTTCTCTTCTCACGCACGTCTGTCTGTCCTCCCCTCACTCCTCCTCCTAGTGTCTGTCTGTCCTCCTTCTAATGTCTGTATGTCCTACCCACTACTTCTAGTGTCTGTGTATGTCGTCCTCCTTGTGTCTGTCTGTCCTCCTCCTATGTCTGTGTGTCCACCTCACTCCTGGTATCTGTATGTCCTCCCCTTACTCCTCCTAATGTCTGTCTGTTCTCTTAGTCTTCCTAGTGTCTGTCTGTCCTCTTGACTCATCCTATGCCCATCTGTCTTCCTTCTAGTATTTGTCAGTTCCCCTCACTGAAGCTGGCGCTGAACACACAACAGCTATCGACAGATGAGTGATGTAACTGCAGTAAACCACCTGCTAACTCATTTGAGAGATTCAGATGAGTTGAAGAGAGCAAAGGGATACTTGCAGTTATGAACAAAACAATTGGATACAGTTTCAGGAAAGTTATTGTTGTAATGTCAAATGGTTTTATTTATCAGGCATAAGGAATAAGGAGAAATATTGGACCAAAACAAAAAAACAATGCAGTGGTTAGGATTTAAATAGACATAATGGTAAAATAAACACCGTATGATGTCAATGTCCTTTGTGTGGTTCTTGTTTGTTTAGACTTGAGAGGCTTGGTTAAACAGTGTGTACACATCACTCAGACAGGAAAAAGCAAAAGGGAGGGAGGACTAGAGAAAGCATTTACACAGACGCTGATGGGATATAGAGAATGTGTTTTTTATACTGTTTTGTATGTTTTACTCTGTGTGTTTTTAATGTAGGAGACTGGACTGCAGCTGCATACATCAGACAAAGTGAGGACTGCAGCTTTAATAATCATTACTACAGCAGTCACCGGTGCACACGTGGACACACAAAGATGTATCTCCTCCACTGGTTTGTGATGTGACAAGAAGAGAGATGCCTTCAGCCACAAGGGGCCTGGATGAAAGGTAAAATACTATTATTAATTATCAAGTGAAATTAATATGGATTGTGTCAGCTGTCTTTGTAGCATAAGCAGCAATTTGTAGGAGCTTATCTAACATCACAAGGAGGCTGTATTTTAGACAGTTTGTCAGTGCCTTGGGGTCATCCTTCGGGCAATGTGTGGAAAAGATTCCTTACTGATACTGACCAGACAAGTTCTATTTGATTTAATGTCTTAAATGAAATTACAATTGATGTTACCTGTAACGTATCCTAGCATGAGGCAAAGTGTGTGCAAGTACTTATGTCAGACAGCAGATGGCACTCTAGTAAGTCTTATAAAATGCATAACTCTGAATGAGCATTACCTGGTGGTTTTGACTGAGTTTCAGGTCTAGGCTGCTCTGTCAATCTACGTTTTGTGCAGCCAGTGTAAATGATTAAAGACACCACAGGGATCTAACTTAATGATGCTGATGTTAAGTACACATATTAAATGGTTCTGTTTTGGTGAATTCATTTAGTGGCTATTAATTACAGTCAAAGTTGAGGAAGCCCCAACTGTGCATTACAAAAAACATGCAAAAAGCATTTATTATGTTTCTATAATTATATCCTGTAAGATCTTAATAGCTACCCACATGATTTGCCTACCCAAATACACACCCAGCCCTCATTGTGCATTAGGATAAATGCACTGTTTTGTGGTTTTGTGGTAAGGATGCACTGATATAAAGCTGCTTGTCCAATACCAATATTTCAGTAATCAGTTAAGCCGATACTGATATTTTGTAAACATGTTTTAGTAAGCAATGTTTTTTTAAACTAAGAAATCGTTATAGAAATAACAGCTTTAAATTTATTAAATAAGCAATAAATATTGTTATTACTACATTTTGTCAGCCTGAATTTTGACTTTTTGAATGGGCTCCTAATTCTCTGGCTGTTTGTAAACTTAAATATTAGATTATAAAAATATTATTAACATCAAGCATATATCTGTGCATCCCCAACTTCAGGTTCATGTTTTGTACCATTTAACTGACCTTATGACACTAAATGTCCTTTTAGTTCTTTGCTATCTTTGATGTTGTGCCAATTGTTGACCGTTGGCCTTCCTTTTCTTGCAGTGATTGTGTTGTGTTTCTGGTACCGTGTGTAAACGGTAATGAACATCTCTAAATGTCAACTAAATGCCACCAGGACTGAACCTCTCTGAATGTGCCTCACCTTACAGTAGACTTTTCTACTAGAAATCTTCTAGTTACCCTCAAATCTGTGCCAGTATGCAGCCTTAGTGGTTAATTAGAATAAGTTTTCAAAGTTAGGGGCTTTATTAGTTTAAGGTTCCACCACATGTCCTATTTTCACATGGTTTGATAGAGAAAAATCTGTATTCAGCAGATATGAAAGCTTCAAAGACTTATTTAGTGTAGCTACAATAGTTGAACCCTTATAAATTATATTTGAAAAGAATGAGAAACTAAATTAAATCACATAGAGCAGGTGTTGCTGCAGGCCTTTTGTTCTGCAAGTGTGGATTTTAAAAGAAGGCCTTTGTTCTCAGCTCATCCTTGTTGCGTCTGTACTTCTTATCTATTGTCTTATATATTGACAGAACAGGAGAGAGGATTTCTCTAACAGTTTTCTTCTGTCTCTGGTAATTACACAGAGTGGTGGTTATGCTGTGGCCCACAGTAAACAAACATGAAGTCACGTCTGACGAAGAAGCTCTTGTCAGAACAGCTTCAATGTGCTCTGATGTCGCCCAAACAGACAGTATAAAGTTACTGGGACCACAGCACTCATCCTGTCCTGTCAGCCCACATTCATCCACTTACTCATTGGACTGACTTTGACACATAAATAGTTAGACGTCAAAGTCATCTGGATATTAGTATTCAAGCAACTAGAATAAATGTTTAGACTTTCAAGACTTTGTTTTCAAATCTGAGAGACTTTTCTATTTATTGTAATTATTTTTATTATTTAGGCTTCTGATAAGAATCTAAGTAGCATAATGTAATTATTCAAAACAAATGATATGCATGATTTTTTATGCTCAGTCTTCAATAATCAGGGACAACTTCAAAGCTACTTTTATACGGCCATCAACGATAAATATACAAGATAATAATAATGACTCCCTTTGAAGATTTCCCTTTTTACTGTATTAAAACACTGACTCATAGTTAGGATATTTTGCACAAATGTGCCAAAGACCAAGCAAAGCTATGCTAACTATATTTTTTCTTAAGCTATTCTCCTAAGTGCTTCGCCAATCGCCACATCATTGTTTTGCCAATTTGACTTACTGCATGCCTTCCTTTACTACATCCATAAATCTCTTTTTTGTCTTTTTTTAGACCTTGTAACCAAAGCATCCCTCTATAAATATTTTCACTCAGATTCTCTTTACATCTTCTAAATCATCTCAGTCTGGCCCTGTCTGACTTCATCTTCTAACTTCCAACAGTAGCTGTTCTGCCACACCTTTGCATCCTTGTCACTTTCAAAAAGAACTCCAAAACATTTTATCTGTTGCCTTCAGACATTTGTAATAACCCGTCTAATTGATTTGGTTAGTGTGTGTCTGTGCTGGGAAACCCACAGTACTGGCTGGCACAGTGGTCCCTCTGCCTGTTCTTGGACTGTCCACCATATTAAATGCTGTGTCTATCTGAAGACTTGTTGGCTTGGCTAGTCTCTCAGCATTAGCAGGTGGTTTTGGTCTTCTTGTTGTCGGTTTGGCAGATCTGTCCAACTGGCAGTTAGCTCTGGCAATGGATAAACTGACATTTTGTCTGAAACTTTTAATATTTATTTGTGTGGAGGATGTGTTGGGTTGTTATGTGTGTGTTTGAGCTCTTTGGTGTGTTTAACAGTGCACCAAATGTTCTGGGAAGATGCTAATCGATATATTAAGAAATGACAAACTGATGTCCAGACCATCTGTTGATTATAGTGTTTTGAACTATTTTCTATATCCAAAGGATGGTGAATAAGGTTTTAATGATGCCTTGGCTGAAACAAGTAGCACATTACAGTATATCTATAATTCCGAATAAGCAGCCACATGGTGTAAACGTGTAAAATATAAACTAAAATATGTCAATAGACCTTCACTGCTCCTCTAGCTGTGCTACAGTCACAGCAAAGGAAGAGGCTGTCCTGTTGTTAGTCTAATTCACAAAAATTATGATTGAACCGTTTATTTTAGGAGCACATACCATATACTGTACATATACCCTCGTTAAAAATCCACTCTTCGAGTTCTTTCTAGTTTTGTAGATGTTGAAGTTTGTTTGAAGTCTGTCCACCATAGTACCCAAACCAGTAACCTTAAGTGTTCTACAAAGTGAAGGTTAACTACCACAAATTTTCCACAACCTTAATTAAAGTTTTGGGCCTGCTTCGTTCAGATATGTAGTTTATTTCTGTGGAAGGTTCCTGCCAGAGTGAAAATCCTGTTTCAAAGGCCATTTTCCAATCAAGAATATTTGTGAGGAGAACAAATCCTAGCGAGCCTCTAAACCTGTTGCAGCGCGGGCTTCATTTCCAGGCCTGATAATCCTTTCCCTGTGAGTGACCCTGCAGGATAGAGCTAATGCGTTAATACATGACTGGAAGCAAAAGTGGCTGAGGCTCCAGGGAATTTGCAGACATCTATTAATCCAGTGCTTGTTTGTCATTTTGTCAGTATGAAATATTGATATGGGAAAATATTTTCATGTTTTATTCACAATGTAACATAATGGAACTGTTGAAACTGTAATATCTATGATTGCATAAAAAAAATATGTCTTATTTTAATGGAAAAATTGGAATGGGTAAAAAACAGCAACAACAAAAGACTGTGGTAAAAAGCTGCACTGGTTGCTTGTGATCTTGGTTGTGTCATGGTTGTGTATTGGAAATCAATGGCTGATAACCACATGATGCTAACCACAAATGCAAGGAAGCAGACAAGAATGAGACAATTTTCCTTGCAATACCAACTATCTGTCATGATCATGGACCTGTATTGTTTTAAAGTAGACAGGGACTATACAATAAGCATGACTCTGACCATTTAAATTATGACAAACATTTTATGGGTCTGTTTTAAACAATCAGTGGCAGGATCCTGATATATTCCCTCTGTTGTTATCTTGGCAGTTTTTTGGGCAACTTGCTCTACAACTACTCCAGAGTTGTAAAAAGGGTGCTCTCTGCTACTCCAAGCATCTATATACCACTTTGTCAAGACAAGCAGCAGTGTTGGAAACTGGTAAACCCACTTCACTACACTTCCTCCTTTTTCCCCTCTCACATAATCTCTCCTGAGCCTCTCCTCATTGTTCACACTCCTCGGATCACAGGCTGAAAATAGCGATAAAGCATCTCCTTCTGGGCCCAAGACGCTTCACTCCTAGCACATCTCACACACTCCTTCAGCAAATGATGGTTTTATCTACAAGGATGCATCTGTGTGTAGACTGTCTCTCGTCTGTACATACAGCATACGCCCGGCTTGATCTTGGTTATGTAGACATGCGAGCAAGTGTAATGTAGTGTAAAGTAGATAGGGTGGGGCGGGCAGTAGGGATGGGCGATTTGGCGATAAAAATTTAATTGTGATATGAAGTTATGAAGATGGAGCTAATCTGGGAAGATCTTTGAGTCATAATACTCTTCACTGTCATTTTTACTGTAACAATTCCAGTGTAAAAAAATAAAAAATAAACAGTAAGTTATGTATGTAAGTGCTTTAATGATAATTTGATTTTATGTACAACAAATTTGTAGTAAAAATCATTTTGTGTAGCAGTAGTCTTTTGTTTAAGGTAGAAAATGCAAAGTCAGCTAAGATAATGATCAAATTGAAATCGTGATCTGAATAAAAATCGATTATCGGTCAGTGCATTATTCAACTATCTTTCTTAGTTTGTTAATATGTAGGATACTGTAGATGTAGTGGAGTTGTCCTTTTGGAGGCCTCCCCCAGGTGGTCTGGGATGGATAGGTGTGTGAGCCGTCGTCTTGGCAACACGCCCATTTGCGGGAGTGCGGACAGACTGGCAGAGCAGAACCGACAAAGCGTAATGGCTGCTTCTGTTTGAAGTCTCAGTCGGGTGAAATTAGTTTTAGCAAATTGAGACAAAGCTGAGACCTTGGTCATGCAGACACAGCAGACCTGGTAGGAGTGAGAGCGCAGCAGTTTATGTAGTTCTTTGTAGATGAGAAGTGCTTTGTATTTTGAAATCAAGTAGGATTTAGTATCAAGATTGTGAGGATGTTTATGGCAAAAGTAACTGAAATAGGGATATGACTATTTAAATGTACTTTTTAACAATTTTAGTTGGTTGTTAATATATTCAAGTAAGGTTTGTGGGTTTGTATTGCGGTCTCATATTTCTGTTACTATAATATTCTGGCATAAAATATAACGAAATCTGTGAGTTTTAGTATGGCAGTTAAATTAAAGATAATTGCTCCGTTAGTTAAATCAACCAACAGCTGTAAGCCATTGTTTAAGTTTGAACACGTGTTCACAACGTGTATGTGCATGTTCAGAAACAGTACTGAGGTTTTCTGCCCGAGCTTCTCTTGGTCAATCTGATCCATGGTCGAGCCTGTGTTTGCATGAATGAACATGATGCAGACTGTGAGTGAAGCTGTCAGTAGTGACAGTGGAGAGACTGCCAGGCTCCCAACTGGACTGCATCCAACAGTAACTGCAGAATATTAAAACAACACAGTGGCACACACGCACACACAGAGACATACAAATGACACAATCTTATTGACTTACATGGCACACTACTGCATGTTCTTTATGGTGACAGACAAAAGGGTGGGATTAGTGCCAGCCAGCTTCCTTGCTGTGAATGTGCACAACATATTCCACAGAAATACACAGTATTTTCATTGAAGTACTTCATGCTGAAACAAGGGGTTGAATCAGGACATTCAAAGGAATAGTTTTGTTATATGCTATATGATAATCTCCCAACAGTAGATCTGATTTTGAGGAAGTCATTTTGTTTGTGACACACAGTTGTATTCATAATTCTAATGATTAACTAAATGTATTTCATTACAAAAAGATTTACATTCATTGGAATTCCGTTTAAAACAGCTGCGTTAAAACTGAAATATTGTAGGTTTTTATGTGCAATATATAGATCATTTCATGTGCAATATTTGTATTATCGCAGCCATGTACTGCCTATCACATTGAATCATGAGTAACCTATGTTTCCTAGCCCTAGTAAACATCTGAAGTAGTTTTGTTTATTGAAGTTCTCAGTTTCTGAGCACAGCTCAAAATCTCTCACTTGTTGCAAAAAGTGACTTGACCCTAAACTGAA
Organism: Hypseleotris bucephala; assembly: GCA_036025885.1. Lineage (NCBI taxonomy): Eukaryota > Metazoa > Chordata > Actinopteri > Gobiiformes > Eleotridae > Hypseleotris > Hypseleotris bucephala. Next base: position 30,790 of record JAVQKG010179009.1, read on the forward strand.
AAAGCAAAAGTTTGACCTGGTTGCCTGGAAACAGTGGTGACAGATAGAACTGTACCTCAGGTGAGGAGTGACCTTCTGTGTCTGTTTGTCTGTGTGTGTGTCTGTGTATCTATGCATGTGTTTTTGTGTGTCAGTGTTTCTGTGTCTGTGCGTGTGTTTTTCTCTGTGTGCCTATGTTTCTGTGTGTCTGTGTTTGTCTGTGAGTCTGTCTGTGTGTGTCACAGTCCATGTGTCTGTGTGTCTGTCCATCTTTGTATCTCTGTGTATATCTGGTATTATATCTGGTATCTAATGTATATGCCTGTCTTTGTGTCTATGTCAGTGTTTCTGTGTCTGTGTGTGTATCCGTTTGTCTGTATGTCTGTCAGTCTGTGTTCGTATGTGTTTGTGTGCATCTGTGTGTGGCTACTGCTAAAAGGCCACAGCTGTCTCCTTGGACACTGTCTCTATGGCAACAATTGTGTACGGCCACCTGCTGGCCCTTTGAAACGATGGTCCCAATAATGATATGGGCTGCCCTGGACTGAAGAGGGACAACGACTAATCAATATCACTAATAGTGCCGCTGTCTCGACCTAGTGGACAATAGTCATTTATACTCTCTACAGTCAAAGGAAACAAACTGGGGTTAATAGGACTCCTGTGTAATGCATCACAGTTAATTCTGGACAATATGACCACCACCTTCAACACTGATGAAATATTAGCTCTGGTACAGAAATTCGAGGGAAAGGGCATGTTCGGACTGGTGTTTTTATTATTTACTTCAATCTTTTGGTTGTTTCTAAAAGTTACATCTGGAGTTTATGGTAGCTGAGTGGTTAGCCCTACAGTCTCTCTTGGGCTAAGCTCCAGTCATCTGTAGTAGAAAACAGTTTGGCCGGTCATGAGGTCATGACCAAACATAGACCTCTGATTACCCAGAAACCATGTGATGGAGCAACTGAGCCATTAGCTACCATTCAACAGTATTCAGTTTCACAGGAGGGGATGTCACGTGGGCAAGATTTTGTTTCTGAAAAAAAGTTTGTTACCCTAGTGGGTCTTATTCATGCATTTATGTTAATAATAATAATAATAACAATAACAATAATAATAACAATAATAATAATAATAATAATAATGCTTACACTTATATAGCGCTTTTCAAAACACCCAAAGCGCTTTACAATTGCATTCTTCATTCACTCCACATACGGTGGTGGTAAGCTACTTCTGTAGCTACAGCTGCCCTGGGGCACACTGACAGAGTTGGATCAACTTAAAGTATGTTATTTTGTGTAATTTAAATGTTTCATAGTGTTGTTACTGTGAAAAAGTGGCGCTCTATAAAGACTTTGTTCAAATATTTTTTTGGCATTTGTTTGTGGACAACTCAACCATTCGCGTGAATTGATGAAAAATTCACGATCAATTTTTGCCTGTTTTCTTCAATAACACGTTCCTCTCTTCACAATACATTTTCTTCTTCTACCACTTCCTGTTTTAGCCCTGCTTTATTGTCCAGTCCCAGACAAAGAGGTCGACAGAGGCTGCTGTGTTTGCTTTAAGGCTGCTGTAATCATAGGAGATGTGATGTATATCAGAGTAAACTATTCGCCTTTAGCTTGTGGTGCTGTCTTTTGCTCAGTTGGTAGAGTTGGTTGGAGTTTATACAGTGGTCACTACAGTACAAGTACAAGTCCAGACAACAGTTTGACAGTTAGCAGATCTAAACTGGAATTTAAACTGCTTTTCTATGCCTACAAATGTCTACAAAATAGGAATTCTGTAACTCTTGCTAATCTAAAAGGTTATAATTGGCAGTTAACTGGTAATAGAAAACCATTACCCATATATACATTCTAAATATATCAAAAACCCAGGACTACACCTCATATTGGTGCCAATAAATTAATTGGCAGAGTTTTTTTTTTTATTTGACCCCTAGAGCTCACCTTGGTAACAGGTGCTTAACCATCCACACCAATTTAGTCATTATAAATGTACCCACTGCTTTCCCGTATCACGTTCATAACATACTGGATCATTTCACCACTTAAATTCTAATGCATCTAAAAATATAGCGCTGTCAAAAATGTAGGGCCTTCCTGGATTAATTGAAAATCCCCCTAACAGGATTAAATGACTTTGGGGCCTGACTGCAGTATACCCACATTCCTAGTGACACATAAACTCGCCTGAACCCCTACACATAAGCTGATGTCAATATGATATAATTACCCATTGTGACAAGGCAGTGTAGGCAGTGTGATAGCAAGTCCATTCTGTGTTGTAGTTAGAGGCAAAAACTGTGAAACTGTGAGGATTAGACACGGAGCTAACCAAAAATGGATGCTTGCTTGAATTGAACCAAATTCATGCTGAGATTTATGCAAATGAAAACACATTTCACACAAACAAGGCTGCTCGCGTCACATATTTTGTTGTGGATTTTAGAGTCAAAACAGACTGAAACTGTAGTGCTCACTTCAAAACAAAAACATGAATACATTTTTATTAGGTTTGATGGTAAGGCGGGGGTAAAACAGGATTAAAATCTTAAATGTCTTAATTCAGAACTTTAGAATTATGGTGTAAATCACATGCTAAATTTGTGTATTGGTTGTCAGTAGGGCTGCAACTAAAAATGATTTTGCTAATTGATTAACCTGTTGACTTTGTTCAACCTGTAGGGACTGTTACTGTCCCATGTTATCCTTGCTGGAGGATATTGCTGTGTGAGGCGACAGAGTCAGACACTTTATCATTGTGGACTTGACCAAGACCTTAACATGACAGACAGACCAGAGAGCTTAAACTTGAGGTGGGTTACGATTTACTGCAATCACAGACATACTTTGACAGACAACATGACATAATTCACTATATGAGCAATTTCAATTCACAAATCCACCTGTACATGTGTTTGGCTGGTGATAGGAAGATACAGTACTTATGTCAAATTGGTCTCTAACAACATAAAGCGACACTAAGACATGAATTGTGGGCAGTTTATGGTGGGAGGGGAAGATTTGCAGCCAACATCACTCAAGCAGGCGTCATCATTCAGGCAATTTTGGCAGTAACACATCCCAGACTATGGGCCATCCTAATTTGTGCCTCTGACTGGGATACGTCTGCTTCCTCTATACCAATCAGTGCCTTCTCTTAACAGTGTGGCTCCACTGATTTAACTGATTCTTGTAGCCGTGGTGCTGCCTGATTAATTCAACAGAGTGGATTTGCGCAGCTCAGTGCACACGCGGACGACGCAGCCGGAGAAAAGGGGAAATTGAGCAGAGGAGGAGAGAGAGAAAGAGAGTTAGTGTGTAGGAAACATAGGATGGAGGAAGGGTGCTGAGGAGGAGTGTCTTTGGGGGTGGGGAGAGAGTGAAAGGGAAGAGAGAGTAGCGAGGGGGCGGAGGTAGTACAGACACGCAGGCCCAAGAGCTGCTGCTGCTGCTACTGCTGCAGCCAGCCGCTTGACAATTCCCCACCCAGAGAGCGAGGGAGAAGGGAGGAGATACGAGCAACGAGGAAGGAGAAGAAGCTGCACCTTGGCCGGGATGCTGTAGCTAGCACTAACGGTAATGAATGCTCTCCACTGTATATCATTGTTTCATAGTGTTTGATTTAGCTCTGTTGAGTCCTATATATAGTGCTTAGGGTTAGCATAGCCAAGCAGCTGTGGGAAAAGCTGCCACCGCTGCTAGTGCTGCAGTCACAGACAGGCATCCACAGAGAGAAACAGAGGAGGAGTAGGTTTGGATCTCTCTCTCTCTCATCCGAGACATAATGAGGCAAAAATACACCACCCGGCTAATGTGTGTCTTGACAGCAGTAGTGCCACCTGTTTGGAGATGTGTGGGTGTGTGTGCCGTGGGGGGTGGGGTTACTACAATGGCTTTAGTGGGCTGCTTAAGGTTAGCATGTGAATGGAAAGATGTCTTATGTTGGGTGGTCAAAGAGTAGCACTGTAACAGCTCTTGAAATCTCTCCAATCATTAAACTCCAGCATGGGGAAGAATGGATGTCGCGACCTATGTTCACATGGTCAGGGAGGCTGTGTGCCGTTTTGTCAGACACATTGATTTGGTGTGTGCGTGTGGTGCGTTATCAGCTGTGGTAACCTGAGCCGTTCCTCTTCCCTGCTGCCACTGCTGAGAGGTTGCCAGGTGTTCGAGATGAATATTAACCCACTTATGGCTGATTGACACTTGCTTATTCATCACCACACCACTCATTCATTCTCATGAGGAAGAGTCACTCTAACATGCCTGGGTGTGTGCCTGCATACAAACGGTCGAGTGGAATGGTTTGATTTGCCGACACAAAGCCTAAAACTACAGCCACACTTTGTACCAGTCCCAGATAAATGGGTTTCATTGGGACTCAAAAGCCTTGCCAAACTATTATAAATTTGACGATTTGTTTGTAGTAGCACCCATTCTATTGCTCTCTTGTCTTTCATCATCAGCATTTTTGTTACCTTTTTGTCATATTGTCTCTCACTTCTCTAAAAAAGTAAAAGCTATTAAAACTGAAGGGACCTTTGGGAGGTTATCTTTTACCCTCTTTTTGTAATTAAGTGCTATTTAATATTTAAATTGGATGCACTATGCAAGCTTGTATCAACCAGCTTGCCTGTGAAAGTTATGCCACTTTTATTATTATTTCTGGAAACTATTGTTGGTTCTTCATCCTTTTTTAAGCTCACTGAGAGGCACATGTTGATGTTTAATGACATGCAGTACACAGTTCACATGCTTTCCGGTGTGCATATGTTTGAATGTATGCCTGTGTGGGTGAGTGAGAGATATCAGGAAAGCAACATGGCTGAGTGCACAGAAGGCCCTGCTTTAGACTCATTTGCTGCATTTTACTGTGCACGGCTGTCACAATGTTGTCGCTCTCTTTCGCCTTTTCCTGGAGTTATTACCAAAATGATCTCCTAACTCTCCAAATCTGGCTACTTTTTACACCGATTTCTCCTTTTTCCACATCTTCATCTCCATGCAGCAGGCTGGGCGGCGGTGCCAACTGATTTTCAGGGAGATGCCAGAGGGCGAGAGGGAGAGAGGCGAGATAGGGGAAATGAAACTTGTGTTTTCAGTCTCAGGATGGATTTTTTTTTTGCTCCTCTCTTGAGATTATCTGTAAAGTCTGCCAGCCAAAAAGACAGCCTTTCTTGGCTAATCAAAATGCTCCTCGGGACATACAAGAACTGCAATAATCCCACAGTATAGTAACAGCTTTTTTGGTGCTCTGACATAGAAATAACTATGGACTGGTGCACATTACATGACTGCATGCACTCATTTCCACATGATTATACTGTGCAAGAGAATAGCTTTCTATATTTCAAACTATGCTTAATGAGCTAATAAAAAAGCTTATAATAGTCATAGTAATTAGATGTAAGAAAATGAAAAATTCCACCTACAGTAAAAATATAATAGTTATTTAGAGTTTCTTTCAATTATTAAAGCTACATTGCATAGCTTGTAAAGACTTGCCACGCCCAAATGCCATTCTTTTTCTACCAACAAAATGTATTTAGACAATTAAACCAGTTGGAAATTACGAAACCAATTAGAGAAATAAAACATTACATAAAGCCTAGGCCAATCGCCCACACTTAAACTTATATCATTGGTCAAGCTGTAACAAATTGGCAGATGTCTTTAACATACAAAGACCTTACTGCCAAGTTGTGTTACCAGCTGTGTTATGACTGCCCTTTAAGATGAGTGTGTGTAGTACAGTCATTTGCAGCTGCCAGCATTGTGCTTACTCACTTAGACTTCAATTATTTTAGTGAGAATAGTTCTTGTAATTATAAATGATAAAAAGAAATCCACAGTGACAATTTCAAGCCATCCGCATAGTTAAGCACATTGTAAAACTTAATAGAAGACAAATCAAGGTAACACTTTATTTTACATAGGCGTTACATTGTACCTAACTCCAACCCTAACTGTAACCATTTTGTATGTACAATGCAGTTACATGTTATTAAAGTTTGTTACACAGTGTATTACAATGTACTTGATGAAGTAAATACAATGTAGTTAAGGGCTTTGTAAAATAAAGTGTGACCCAAAGCATACATATGTGAATTCCCTCTACATGTATAAACAAGGTTTTGAGCCTTTTGTTTGGTTTGCATGTTTCCTGTAAGCTCACATCCAGACGATTTAAAGGGCATCAGATATGCTGCATGTGATCATGCTACTTTTTTATCATCCTGACACACCATACCTGAAAGAGAAATGGTTACTATAGCAACCCCTTAGTCTCCCACCCACCCCACCACCACCACTACTACCCCTAGTGTGTATAGTCTATATATATATATATATATGTGTATGTGTCTATGCAATAACATGTGGTCCTATGTGAACACATGGCAGACTTTGACTGAGAGCCGCGTATTGATCGTGCACAAACGCAGCATGAGTGTTGATGTCGTTTTAGCCCACGGGTGTAGCAAGGAGGGAAACAATAAAAAAAGGTACATTTCCTGGCAGCTTTTCAAGATACACAGAAGTTGTATTAAAGCAAAGAAACATAGCACTGCGGAGGGGGAAGAGAAGAGGGTGGGGCATGTGGGAGAGAGATGAGAAAGAAGTGTCAGGCTGTGGTGTGAATGCAGATGAATTCAAATAATGAGGATGGCTTCACTTTGCACTGTGTCTTAGGGGTAATATAATATCCCAGTCAAGTGCTTTATCCCAATGTAATCTTGAAAAGTCTCCTAAATGAAGTGTTTTATATATCTTCAACATTCAACCTTTGTAATTCCGGTGTTTTGTGTATGCCACCAGCACAATTTCAAGGATTAGTTATTTAACCAGTTAGCCTTTGGTTTTGTAAAAGAAATGTATAAGACACAAAAAAGATACCTACTGAAATGATACCCATGCAAAAAAAATGTCAAATACATTTGAAAAATAAAAAAGTAAAATATCCCTCCCTAACTTTTTGTCACTTATAAATACGTAAATAAAATGTTTATACTGTGAAATGTCCCATGTTTTAGTTAAAAAAACAATGTTGCCTGGTCTTTAGAGTTTTTGTAGATTACCCCGGCTAAGGCCCAAATATTGAGGCTCCAGTTACCCACTTCCCTTGATAGAAACAAGAGAAAGAAGATGAAAGAATGAATGCATTCAAAGCCACAAGCAATTGGCCAAGAATCATTGCAACATAGAAGATTGCATATTTACTTTATATGGCACTGCATATCTTTGATCTATCCATCCATAGCCCTTCTTGTGGCATCACTCTAAATCACTCTAACAACCTCTATGCCCTAAGTGAAATAACATTGATGACAGATGCCCTTTGAGTATCTTCATCTGATTTGCTTTACAATCTCAGCACTGAACTTCCAGGTGAATCTAGGTGAGCTCTGTCACAAGGGGCCATGCTGGTAAAAATCCAACCTAAAATGCCCTGTAAATGCCCCCTTTTAGTTCTTTCTGTTCTGCAAGGCTTTCCTAGTTGTTTTTTCTCTAAATATCCCTAACATTTGTTGTATTGAATTCCACGTACCTTGCATTGCAGCATTCTCTGTAGAGTTGTCTGTTTTGCTTCGCTACTCCCCTGTGAATCTGCAAAGCTTTAAATGATTAAACACGGGACAAAATGCTTCAATGGACCAGACTCCAAAGGGCAACTGGATAGAGGGAAGGGCACAGTGCTTGGGCAATGTCAGATGATCCCTATGACGGTCGGTTTATTGGAATTAATATTTTTCTGTATATTTCACAAAATTAAAACCTGGCTGTACTGGAACTTTTGTGACTTATTTTGAGAAAGTTAACTTGAGATTCAGTAGAAGTATTCACTGTTCTAAGTTTTAAGACAAATCGTGTATCGTGAGGTACCCTAAGGTTCCCAACCCTAATTGTAACGGTCACCTATTGCTCCGCGCTATTAAGTCCCAATCACCAGAGAGACCATAGACATAGTCATATCTGTGGTGGGACGTTACATAAGACTTGATTTCCCCATCTGTGGTGCACTGAAGGCTGGCCACTCCAGAACATAAGATTCAGGAGCATCTGGTGTTGCAGTACAAAAACGATGCCTTTCTCTTGTATGTTTTACTTATTACTGCACTATTGCGCTCTACCATGTATAATGAATTTCTCAAGGAAGAGATTTAGCCCAAGGAAGCAATCCCTTAAAGCCAAAAATCCTTTCTGTTATGGTTTCAGCCCCACCCGTTACCTCTTTAAAAAGTCAAACTGAATACATTTCTTTATACAAATCTATACAAATATCTAAATACAAAATAATCTTTCACTAATAATCACTTTTTGCTTATGAAGTTAAACCAGAACCTAGCCTAAAGTAAATTACAGCCTGCATTGTTATGATAACCTTGAGTGAACAATTACAACAACTGTGTTTCCACTTTTTGGCACAACTGTAGCTATTACATCTTGAATACAAGTGTTTTGTGCCTATAGCCTACAGACTTTTCAT
>JAVQKG010179084.1:0-10123 GCA_036025885.1 Hypseleotris bucephala
TGTTACACAGTGTATTACATTGTACTTAATGAGGTAGATACAATGTAGTTAAGGGATAATGTCAAATAAAGTTTTATACATAATAGAATAAACAAACCTGTTAACAAGATATTTCAGAGGGATGAAAATAACGCAGCAGAGATTTGGAGTTGGCTTTTAATTCTTTAAAATAAAAATACTGTGAATAAGCTGTGAATTTGGAAAAAACATAGACTGTATCAGATGTATCGACCAATTAGAGAGCTCCTCTCCAATGAAAGTGTGTGATTGGTTAAACAGTTCATTCCCTCACTCTAAAACAAAAACCCTTATAATACAGCCCACAGGTGACCTCAAAGTCAGATTTTTTCTCAGACAACTTCTGTTATGCTGTACTAATAACTCAATTTTCTTTGCCAAAATACAAGGAAAAAGAAATAAGGTGGTGCAGCTTTAAGTAACAACATAATAAAAAGCTCAGAAAGTTCATTTTATTTAGTTATAGACCGAATGTTGTAGCTTGAATTGAATCCATTATTAGGTTTTCACTTTATATCTTATTTCACTTGTGCTGTGAAGAAAGAGCAGTCAATTGGTCTTTTTACCTTGTACGCCCTTTTGTTCCATCTATGTTTCAATCTTAGACTTTTTTTTGTTTGTTTGTTGGAGCAATGCACTAGGAAACAACTCAATAGCATCTCATTCTGTTTGCAAGTCAATAGCCAATATACCTCCACCAATGCAGTAATGTTTTTGGTAGAGTCAATCTGTAAGTGACTTAGATCAAAAACTACTGCACGGATTTGGACGAAATTCAGGGAAGATTAGGAATGACACAAGGAACTATTGATAAGCTATAACTTTATGTAAATCAGTACAGTTGTGTTAATTAAGTGTCTATAAACTGCTTATCAACTAAATTTTTGTTAATCACCTCGGTTGGCGAGTGTGCGTGTCTGCGTGTGTGAACAATGAAAATGCTGAAAAATATAGACTTTGGTGCCTCTATGAGAAGTAATAATTGATTAATTAACTAATAATTAATTGGATAATTTTAATTGAGCCTTTAATCCTGGTGAACATAAACCAAATCTCATCTCATCCTTTTTTCTGTAACTTTGTCTGTATTGTGCTTTTTTTTCATGATCCATTCAGTTCAGATATGCTCAAAACCTCACCTCATAAACTCCTTGAGTTCCGTAGATGCCTCATTTCCTGCTTTCTTTTCCCTCTGGACCTAATAACATACAGTATATTTGACTCTTATATGCATACATGCTCTGTGGTGTTGCCATAAACAGCATGCTATCTTGAGGTGAAGTCATGTGGTAATTCTCATGAGAGGACTGAAGTAACAGACACCTGCAGCTCAGCAGATGTCCCATCAATTATCACTGCCGCGCCCCGCACCCTCCTCAGTTCTTGGAGAGCTTGTGCACCTGTTTGGACCTTTTATGGAGGACTTGACACCAAATTATTAAGTCATTTTGTTGTTCAGAATGTAGTTTTTGTCATTCAGTAACTTTATGTAGACAAATTAGTACAAAATGCAAAATACTGCATTTTTTATGCAGTTATGGGTTAACACCTCAACTTATCTCACTTTTTATTTATTTTTTTCAGCAATTGAAAAATTATACTACACTGTATTTTAGTCTTTATTTTTATGTTATGTATTATATTCTATTTTGATTGTTTGGTTACTTGCTAAGATAGCTCTATATCAGTACATACACATCTCCTGTGTTGCAATATATACACTGCTCCTCTTGCTAAAATAACATACACAATTTCATCATAACTACCCAGTACAGTATATTGCGTTATTATTTTTTACGCATGTGAAGACTAAATACATTATACCACTATAAAAAACAGGAAATATTTTTTGGATGATATCACCCTCTCCTAAGACACCTGGGACTTAGTTTGATGGACACTTTGCTGAAGTTTAATGCTGCCATTGTCTGTGTCTGAATTCAAAGAGGAAAAATTAAGCAGAGCGTCCTTTCCTCTTAAGACTTAAGGTTAACCTGCTTAAGAAACTGCATATCAGGATATATCAGGTAAGGATCATCCAGCATGGGGGATCAGATCTCATCATTAGCAAGCACGCAAGCCTGAAGATACTAATACATAGAGTGAGCTCCCAGAGAACGGAAAGTGACTGTGACAGACTTCAGAGGCAAGGACAAAGTAAAAGAACAAAGAACAAAGGTGTAGCATTAAGGAGGTACTTCACATTATAATTTAGGTTTGGTGACAAAAGTTTTAACATAAGTTTCAAACCTCATTTGTTTATGATTCATTCAGTTGTTTACTTTTTAACATATAGGACCAAATACTACACTTAATAAAAAAAAATTATATTTGCAGTCCCTCCCGTTTACACAATCTTCTACAGTAAATTTACTTAACAGAGTTTTCTATAAAATGTATAATTTAGTTTTCAAATTTAGTTAGCCCTGATGCTGTGTATTCTGCACAAAATGGATGTGTGTACTACTTAATCATTTCTTTGTCTCTCTAACAGTATTCAGATCTACAGTAGGTTCATCTGTTCCTTCTACCTGGAAATCAAACCTTTGTTGCCAAAAAGAAAGAATTAGAATGTCTGGCCTGGCTACTGCAGCTAATCTTTCCTGCTTAGAGTCTGATGCACCTGTGTTTTCATTAAGCTTAGTAAACACTCTCTGAAATGATATAACAACTCTAACACATTGTAATGTCCTTCTCTTTTGTCACCTGCATGTTTTTACCAGACGTATATAAGGAAAATTGATTTACTATTTACTTTGTTTTACATTACCCCTTAACTACACTGTATCTACCTCATTAAGTACAATGTGAACACTGTGTAACAAACTGTAATAACATGTAACTACATTGTAATTGTAACCCTAACCTTAACCTCAATTATTATGTATTTACTGTGTATTTACAATGTAGTTACATATTGTTACAGTTTATTACACAGTGTTTTACATTGTACTTGATGAGGTAGATACAATGTAGTTAAGTGATAATTCAAAATAAAGTGTGACTGTGTTTCATTTTTTACCTGGCAAACTCTGTGGTCAGTATAAATGCTTAACAAATAGTGCAAAAAGGAATGAGCAGGTCAAGGCGTAAAGGCTATCAGTCCCTGCAGCTGAAACAGGGAGAGAATGGATTGAGATAGAGAACAACAACAAGCCCAGCGTTTGAAGTGGATCACTGTAGGCCAAACATCTGAAGAGGACAAGACTGCAAACATGTCACAAGACCGCAGCCTGCTTGTGTTTAACTACAGATGTTAGTGCTCCACCAACACTCCCACAGCCAGGTTGGTCTGACCTACCCAATGAATAATACATACACTTCTCCTGTCTTCTTTTAATTCATAAAGACCCTTTGCCCATTTTTTTTGCAAAGCCCAGAGGATTACTAAGTCCCCCATCTCTTCTTTCTGCTGACAGCGTTTGACTGTCTTGCCTCAGGGCCTATACACCATTACGACTATTACCTGTTGCGGGAAACAGCAGGCATTGCTCATTCACTTGACTCCACCCAGCTTTTCCAAAACTCAAAAAAAAAAAAAAAACGCACCTCCCTAACTTAGCTTACCAGCAGAAGGGGTCGGAAGCCAAAAAATTTACTTAAGTACTCTTACTTAAGTAAATTTTTTATACTATTTTTATTTCAAAATAATATGGGTCAAGTCAAATTACGGTTAAAAAAAACAAACTTAAAGTTGTGCTTGTTTTAGTATTGTAGCAACCAGACATAAAATGTAACACCACTGTAATACGTATTTCAAAATTATAAAGATATAATAATCATGTTGACTTGACTGTATGGTGCAATAAAAATATTCCCAGAAGCAGAATCTACGGTATTTAAAAAAGTCACTCAAGAAATTACAAATTCATACACTCACACACTTTTTATCTGATCACTTGATATCCACATGCCTGTCCACGCTTCCTCTTCAAGCGTGTAATTACTTTGTAGCTACATCCGCCCATGCATTTCCCCCACAAACTGCCATCATGGTCATTCTGACTAAATTTATGTCCGCGCCAGGTTCAAAGTTTTCATAACATTTGGCTAAAATCACGGCAGTTCTCGCTTCGCACAAGTGATGGATGTGAACCGGACCGAGCCATTGTGATTCTGAGCATGACACCATATTGGCACCGGACAGCTTTACACCCCTGAACTCCGTTATAGGGGTTGGCGTGAGTGCACAGCCAGAGGACTTTCATGAATTATATATACGAGGCTGAATGACCAGGCCAGCGCCATGTGTCCACGATGGACAAACGGGACACTGTGTTGTCTCTTTGATAGTTCACGGAGATAGAATAGTGAATTAAGATGGTTTTGTGTCCGGGTGATCTATATCAGGTGAAATTGGTTGTTGTCATGACATGCTGGAAAGTGCAGCGGACATCTGTTTGTAAACTATTTTAGATTCATTATTGATTTACATACATTGCAACCAAAATTTTCAGTTTTCAGTAACTGCCCATGACCTACAAAAGTGATGTCTTTAGACTACACTGCCCCTGCCTTATGAGGCCAATTTTAAAAACGGGCACAACTTTAATCTGTAAAAATTAGTATGATTGTTTGAAATGTGGAAATTGGAGTAAAGTTGGAGTTTTTTAAACATTAATTTAAAATATAAAACTTAAACTATGTATAGTTTGCATATATGGATTGTATTGAAAAAATTAAAACAAATAAAAATAAAATCTCTATATATCTATATTTATTTGTATATATTCATTTTCAAATTATGGTTTTAAATGTATTTAACCAGTTAATATGTACATCTGTTCATTGTCACATTTGTGTGAATTTATGGTATCTTTAATGAACCACTTGTTGGAGGCGCAGCATTGGTGCAGACATTAAGCCTCTGCTTAGATAAGAAAGCATTCTGTACTTGTGCTCTGTCCTACTTCACACTGGACCAGATGGAGATGTGATTTTAATAGCAGAAAGAAGAGAGGAAATAAATCTCTTTAAAAATTAATACATTATTTACACCCACCACCGGCTTACTGCATAGTGTAAATCAAGTCTGCTGTAGGCTCAGTCCTCTTAATGACTTCTAAAACATATGCTTTTTTAATCTTTCCTTTCTTTTTTCATAGCTTTATTGCTTCTAAAGGGCTTTTTTAGCACTTTATTAAACCATGGACACAAATGCTTTTCCTTCCTGTCAGTGAGAATTAGTGTGTCATTTTCAGTGTGATAAAACACGAACAGTCCTCCGTTGTCCTGATAACATCTGAGGAAGAAGATACAATGCAGCCCACATACCTATCTCATGTAGGGGGAGGGGCCCAGGTAGTTTTGAGTATATAAGCTTATATCCAGCAAAGCAGATTCTCTCTTTGTCAACACTTGTCAGACATTGTAAGCTGAAGTAACCATTGTTATAACAAGTAGCCTTTTACATGTATCTTTATGTGTTTGGTTGGAGGCAGGGATTTCTAAGATTACCGCCTTAGATTTTTTAAAATAGTCCCAGATAAAAAGAACAATAGGGCTTAGGATAGGCTGGGTTTTACAACAGGAAGAGGGCCTGCACGTGTCCACACCTACAAATGAAGGGGTCTGACAATGAATGTGATAGCCGCCACCATCAATTAGCGAAAAAGCTCAGAGGCTGGCCTGTCTGCGATACAAAAAGCAAGACTACAATAAATGTTTGATACTGGACAGTGAGGCAAGGCGAAGCTAGGAGATAGGTCCAGGCCATTGTCTGTTGACAGCTGGGAAAAAAGGAGATGACCAGGTTTTTTTTATTAATTTAATCAGTTGTTCCCAATGATGGTGTAATATAATTATAGTGTCTCTTGGAAATCATCAGGTTTAAATTTACAAGAGCGGCTTTTTTGCCCCCGTTAGCTACAACTGTAAAGTGTATCTCTCTCGTGCGATGAAAAGCTGCTTAATAATTTTTTGGACAGATTAAAAGCAGTGATCCTGCAGATGTTCAGCCAGCGTATGTTTTTCGTGTTAAGAGGATACATTTAATTCAACTAGAGAATAATTATTGAAAATACTAGGCCGCAATCCTAATCTGGGGTCCAATCAAAGCATGTGTCTTAGTCAGATTAAATCTCTCCGTGACATTTCCATCTGCTTAAAGATCTCCAAAGAAATACACATTTTCACTGGACAACAACAACAAAATGAGTTATTAACAGTGCTGTTTACCATCTGGATTAAGGACATGGCTCTTGTGCTGAAACACTGAAGGACAGAGCATTCTTCAAAGTTTCTTGACCCACAATACTTCCTCGGACAGTCCACAAACACACAACTTCTCCATTACCAACCCCATGACTTTATGTGCAATCAGCTCGTACACTGCTTGGTTGCATTTTCAAATCCACAACAGCAAATTTGGACTTCCCATTGACAGAGAGATTAATCAAGGGGATAGTAAAGTGGGTGAGATCAGCATCCAGACTCAGGTTGGACTGGAAAGTTGTGCAGATGCAGCGGCCTTCACCTGTTTCCCTTCACCTCGTCGCTTTGTTGTGATTTTTACGAGGCCCAAATGGAAAGAGAGGCTCCCAGTGAAACAGTCTTAGCTTAGGGCAGTGCGACCCTTCAGGGACCTGCTGTATTAAATCCTGTTTGTCAGCCCCATGTCCAGCGAGTTAGCATTTAACCTCTGACTTTGGACTTGTCACCTGTGGTAAATGAGACTACGGTGGTATTAGAGGGCTGGACTCAACAGGATGTGTGTTGGGAGGCGCGAGGAAGGGGGAACAGGATCAGGCCATGAGCTTTCTGAGCCAGGAGTCCCAATAGCATTATGTATAACTGTATTAATAAATTATTTGGTTTTACTGCACGAAATGTAAAGTTCAATTTCATTATTTTTTGACATTTTCAAATAATATACATAATCAGTTCTAGCATTACATTCTCTGGAAGCTACTTTTCTAACTTAAAATAGTAGCTAGTGGATATATTGTGATGTGTTTAGCTTACATCGTAGAGTTGCAGCACTTATACAGACCTCCCTGATTTTTAGCCCCTTATGATATTGTCAAAATAAAAAAATACAACAGATTCTATTGTAAACATGCTACACATCAGCAAAATATTTTTCAAGGGAGAAAGGAGAACATTTCAACTTGATGAAATAGATTTAGTGTCAATGTCATGCTAAATAAATTATTATGGGGCAATTTTTTTCACCTCCCCTTGCGCCTTTTGGTGAAAAGCTAGCCTTTTAATTTGGCATTTCTGTCCCTGAAAGTATGAGATCAGGTCACATGTCCCAAGAGATACATATTTACAGAACAGAAAAAGCCCAAGAAATGGAAATATCCATGGGGTTAATTTTACACATCCAATTTTGTTAGCTACTTTATGGTTCCAGTACCTTTCCCACTGGATGTGCCTGTACATGTCTGTTGCTGTCATTTCCCGGCTCCTCAGTGACAGGACAGACCATTGTTAACCCCTCTCCATCTCCCCACTGCAGACATGTCAGATGCTGGTATTTGGGGATTTGATGATATAGTTCCACTTGTCCACATGCGTCCAGAGGATTTAGGACATATGTCATACTTGTCCTCTCAGAAATGATAGCCCTGTCTGACCGCAACTTACTACATGTCACACTTTGGATTATTTCATTACTGTCTTTATCTTTCTCACTTTACGTCTCCATAAATCATCCAGTGGCCCTTTCGCTGTCTCCCCCATGCACAGAAGCGAGTTTCAGTAGACCTGGGTTTAGTGCTGCTTTTTTAATGACCGTGACCAATGAGATATGTTGTGTTGGCAACTGTCGAACTCCACTCATACAACAACCCATTGTGAAGAGGACACAAAAAATAAAGTGGTGCCTCCGCATTTTAACTTGTGTGTGACAGCCTGGGAATATGTTTCATGTGACTGCATTTGGACAGACTACATATTGTGTTTGTGTGCATGTTGTCTTCTTGTCATTTGATTTGCTGCAGACATAACATAATTTGATATTTTGACTAGAGAAAGAATGACTCTGTGTACGCATAATTATTATTTGGTACACAAACATGATATTTTGTTGATATTGGAAAATTGCTTCATAAACTTGTTTTTTCCTTTATAGTTTAACCACAGCAAGTCATCTGGCTTGTAGTTTGCAGAGTTTTGGTTATTGATTTGGCACAGATTTCACGCATTGTGCCCTTCTGAATTTAACTTCTCTATTTATCAGGGTTTGGATTGGAACTGGCGCAAGGAGTGTGACCCTTTGCGTTGTCTAGTTGCCTCCAAAATGTTCAAAATAAAAGTAGTAAAATTCATTTCTTTATTCAACAGGTATTATCAGAAATTGTTAAAAGGCTAATTATGCCAACAGCTGTGGCCAATACTGATACTGTGTTGTTTTAACCTAAGCAAAGGGGCACATGATTGAAGAAGTACAGATCATAAACATGGAGGAAGGAAGTATAATCTGTTACTGCATCATTTATGGAGGTTATTGCGAAGACATAAACCACTGCTGCAGGAAATGACTTAACAACTGTCATAAAGTCAGTTAAATACTAAACAGACATTCACAATCAATAGCTATATAGTAGGTGGTGAAATATGATCTTACAACATTATTACAGAACATCAAGTTACACACAGAAACTGTCAAAATCATTTTCATCTCTTGCAATTGTTTCTTAAGTTTTAACTGCAGGGCATTCCAACTTTGAGTGATAGAACCAAGCCCAAAATTATTAATAAACTGCTCAATAAATGGTTGGAAGGAATGGAATCAATATTTTAAAGTAGGCAAGCTAGAGTAATGGCAAAGTCCTGGAGATCTATGCAAAATATGAGTGGGACAAAATGACAGTGCAACTTAATAACAATTCTTAAAAAAATAATAAGTAGAGATGCACCAATCTAACTATTTTTAGTCCCAATAATGTGTATCAGTGTATATCTAAGTGCTTTGCTAAGTTTGACAGATTTGTTTTGCCATTGAGAAAGAGTATGAATAAACTGCCAAAAAAATAAAATAAAATGAAAATAGCTTTTTTAAATAACATATCCAGCACAAATCTTGTAGCGAGAACATATCAATTCACCTGAACTCTAAATAAAATGGTTTATTTTCGCCAATAAAGCAAATTGCACATTTTTGTAGCACTGTGATACAAGCCTATTCCAGCCAGTGTCAGACAGATCCTCTTTGAAGATAAAACAGCTGTAAATCTGCGGACTATATAGCACAATGGATCAAACACAAAATGCCCTGGTTAAGAATATCAGGAGCTACAAAATCCCCTTCAATCCACATCTCTGGAAACTCCTCAAATAATTGTCCCAAACTTAAAAATACCTTCTTTTTTCTTTTACTCGGAACATCACTCAGAGCTCCCCTGCTGGGGTCATGTTTTTGGTCATAGAAGAACCCCACTTTGTTATCTAAAGCTGTTTTATCAACTGGCTGGACTGCCCCTGCTATTGTGTTCCAATTATCGGTGTGAATCTTGCACCCAGTATCCAAATGTCAGGTTATTTCTTTGACAGTTTCTCAGTGGAGCACATGGGGGTAATTAGTACCGGTGGGATGTGTCGGTGTGATCAGAGGGCTAAGCGTGGCTCCAGTCTTTCATATTGCCTCTCTCTGGCTGCATTGTTGAAACTAGGGTTTTAGACGTAGCAAGAGTGTCAGCGGTGAACAGGTAGGGGCAGTGTACCGAGGTGGGTCTGCATGTTCTCACAGCCCCCAAAGTCAATTTCCCACAGTTAAAGAGGGAAGTTTGTTGTAACTTTAGAAAAATTAGAAGTAGAGAGCATTGTAGAGTGAAAAGTTCAAGAATATCTGTTGTGTAACTTTGTGGCAGCAGATTACCATATATCCTATAGCATTGCATAAACTTTATTATTAAAAGAAAGGTTTCAGAATGTATTACTTATAAAAACATAAATATTTTGTGTTGATTAAGAGTTTTGTCATAATAGCATTATCTCAGTTTCCCATACACTAAGAATATGCTAAAAATGGCATAACATAGACATTCAGGAGTTTTGTGTCTTAAAAGCTCATGTTTTAAAATGTAATAAACATAAATCAAATCAAAAGAGCCATTGAACAATACAACAATACACACAATAATGATAAAAAAAATGAATT
>JAVQKG010179107.1:0-13167 GCA_036025885.1 Hypseleotris bucephala
GTAGCTATAAGTTTCATGTTTCAAAACCCCACATCCAAATGTAAGAGAAAAACAACAAAGTACAAATTATCTTCAGTATATGAAATAAAAATCTAAAACATTTGTATTGAGACAAAAAACTAAAGAACAATTGCCTTTTTAATGACTCACATTGGACCTGCAAACACTAAAACAGAGGTTAAAATAAAAGGTGTAAATTAGGCTGCATACATCTCATTCATCCTGCTGTTGTATGTTAATGACCCATATTCAGAGCTTATGCAACTCGCCTCGAAGTTGTGGGTTCGAAGCCAGACCCTGACAATTTGGCAAATGTCACATCCCACTCTAGTCCCTGTATTCCTGTTGCCATAGTGCACTATCAAAAAGCCATAAAAATATTCTTACAAAAGTACGGTTGCACCCATACCGATACTGGATAAAATATTGGTGATGATGATTCCAATTTTATTTAATTTTTTAATCAATTACAAGCAGCAGATATGAGGGCTAAAATAAAATGTGTGAATTAGCTTGCATATATCTCATTTACTGGACTTGTGTGGCCAGTGTCTAATCAGGGCCACTCATTCATCCTGCTGTCGTATGCTAATGATCCCGGGAACCAGCCAATAGGATTCAATTCCCACTGCCGTTTACAGTAACCGATAGTTCTGTCAGCACATCCTGCCAGGACGGATTGGGACCAGGCTATTGACAGGAGCTAATTTGGAGGACAAAGCCCCAGAGAGGTGTCTTCATTTCTCTGGGGCACGGCAGAAGAGTCCATTCATCATTATTATCGTTAGCAACAGCAATTGACCCCTGCCACTGCAAATTGCCACTACCACCAGACCCCAAAGTACCAACATGTTTTTTCTTGACCAAACTTAGAGGTGGGTAGCTAGAAATTCGAATGATAGTACTGTAAAAGTATTACTCAAATAGAAGTTAAGTTAAGTGAAAAAAAATAGGATACCAAAAAAAGATAAAAGCCATGAACAGATAAATAAAAAAAATAAAAAAAATAGATAAATGAGGTGGGTCTAGAAATCCAAGTAATAGCATTGTTACTTCAAAAGAATATTACTCAAATAGATGTAAAAAGTCGCCAAATGTATCTTTTACCCAAGTAGAGTAAAAAGTATTAAGTGAAAAAAAAAACATACAGATAAATAAAATAAATAAAATAAGAAATAAAAGAAAGAATGAAACGAAAGAAAATCCACATGTTCACATTTTCACACCACTTAACTGTTTATGAAGCCAGAAAACAGTACTAAAACCATAGTTACTTCAAATAATATTGAAATAGTTACTCTAATAGTAAGTTACTAACTACCTACCTCTGACCATAACAATAAGCGTATTTAATTCAGAAATTGATTGCTTATGTCACCTTGCCTTAAGCTGTATAGAGTCCACTCGAAATCACTGAGGTGTGACTTCATGGATGGCTACACACAACACTAAGGAAGCAACAAGGACTAAAATAAATTCACAATTATTTGCAGGACGGATATATAAACAACTCCACGGAAGTCCAGGTCTAAATCCACCAAAATGTGTGGTCCACAGTCCTTCCGATACACACTATTCATTTTAATCCATTTTCAATCATGCACTTTTCGGATTATGCGCCATTGTAATTCTTCTCAGGTATTGTTTTATAACTTAATATGAGATTTGGATTGGGGCGAGGATTGGATAAGCAGTAAGGGTCTGGAGCCATGTGATAAACAGAGGAGGTGTACTGACTGACCTGGTTCTATTGTATTATGTAGAGTCTAGATATATTCACATGGGCTGATAATGCTTAATGTAGGTTAAGCTAAAGGCTAGTATATGATTGAGTACATAGGACAATGACCTGACTTGTATTATGGAGGTATTGAGAAGTCTGTGCGTTAAAGGTCAAATCCGACAAAAAGAAATCCTGTTTAGACTGTCACCCTCAGAGCAAGAAGGTTAAGGGTTCAATTCCCATCAAGACCTTTCTATGAGTTGAGTTGAACTTTTTTTCAATCTAGCTGACAGGAATCTAAAAGGAAGTACAGTATATGAAAAAAACTTTATACTTTATTTCTAATTAATATAAATAGGCTACAGTGAAAAGATAAGTGCTATGGGAGTGAAGCAATTGTAATGCTTCATTGTTTTTCTCGTGAAATGAACCTTCCATACAGTGATTTGTCGACTTTATTCTTTACTTTTCAACATCATCACAACTGTATTTTGTACCTCGGGCCACACTGTACCCTTCCCTTGTTCAATATGTTACTGTACAAGCCTTTATGATTCACCTCCCCGCCCCTCCCAAAGCCTACACCCCCTTCCCCCTCCTCCTCCTCCTCCCATTGAACTAACAAACTGCTCCGGATGAAGGCAACATTACACTTCATTGAACAGGCGCGAAAATCCAATACCTCTGAGCCATAGCGTCTACAAGACAGGGGCGGGTGCAAAAACAGCTTCAGCCATCAATTTACTAATAACCATCTCCACCATGTGTATGTGACAGAGGAGGGGGGGTGACATGTGTCGGAACAGCAGCAATATGGTGATTAGTGGACTGTGCTAAGCTAATGATGGGTGTTGGTTATCTTGTATTGTTATTTGGTACAGAGGGTTGAGAATCTAGGGTGTAAATTATGGTTTGGGCAAATTTAAAATGAGAATATGGAAGAAATGAGTAGTGCGAAAGTTTTCAAAGATGAACTACTATTCGTCAAAGTCGTAACCCACAAAGTCTAATCTTATATTGCTGTAGAGGCCAAAGGGGCTAAAGTAAAATAATCATTATGACAGATCACTACTTTACTGGGTCGGACAAAACAATTTTCATTTTTTAAATTTTAGACATCTTATGGACTTCACCTATATTCTTTTTCTCAAAGCTTATGATGCCAAAATATTAGTGTAGATTTTAAGCTCGGGAGAAGGTCGTCCAGTAACCAGAAGGCTTGTAATTTGATTCCCACCCAAATTACCATTGTGTCCCTGAGCATGACATTTCACCCAGCTTGCCTATATGAATGTGTTTGGTGTGCTTTTTGGTGTTGGTTGGAGAAGCCATATAAAAGAAAAATACAATCTTATATTATTTTAATTTGGCAAACAACTTTTCTCTAAGTTCCTTGGCATATGGGGAAAATTTTAGCCTTTAGGAGGAAAAGATTTTTGGGAGATTTGATTTACAAAAGCAACAAGAAGAAAATGTTATGTTCAGCCTGGCTTTGTGTTGTTTGGCCTTGAGAAATCATAGAGCACAGTTTGCAGAGTGTCTTTAGAAGTCTCAGTATGTACAGGATAATACAGCGTTGTTGGAATGAGCAGATGACAGCATTGGGACATTTCTTTGATTGCATTCTTCTCACTCAAGAGCTAGAGCTTTGTGTCAGAAGTTTCTAACAGACTAGGTAAAAACAATAAACTGCTTGCAAAGATTGTTCATTCATTTGTCTTCTTTAGCATTTTCAAGTGGCCAGTAATGATCGGAGCTTAGCCTAGCAACTGTGGGCGGGGTACAACTTATACAGTAGCCATTTAGGGGCTGATTGAAATACTTTCTTATTTAACAAGATATGTCCATATTTTAGTTTGTAAAACAGAGGGACAGAGTGGAAGCGCTGTCTGTTTGATTCTTGCGCCAGCTGACTACGATCTCTCTGGGTGGAGTCTGCATGTCCTCCCTGTGTAACCGTGGGTTCTCTTCGGGTACTCCGGCTTCCTCCCACCACCCAAAGACATGCATAATTAGAAAAATAATCATTTTAAATTGCCCAATAGTGAATGAATGTGAGAGAGAATGGTTGTCTGGGTATGTCTCAGTCTCAGCCCTGCGACTAATTGTGCCTAAGGTCTATAGTTACTGGGATATACTTTAGTTTTGGTAATAGGTTTTATGATACAAATGTAAGCCAGCTGCACCTCCATTAAAAACCACCATTATATTCATGTCAAGTGTGTAATTTCCTAATTTCCAAATCAAAAACGTTTGTTCAATTTAAGCTGTTTTTTTTACAACTATTATATCAGTTGCAGTTGTTGCTGTATTGCTCAGTGTTTTCACTGCAGAAAATAAGCCGTTGACTCGACCCCTGCCGATTTGTTTGTCTCCAGAAAGTGATTGTAGGTGATTTTCTCATCACTGTTTTATGCTTTATCAGTCCTCCAACTGCTCTGTGCAATTAGACCGCCTCCCTCTAGCTCCCCACATCAGCGCCCACAAGTCTGTGTGTAGTCAGCTACGGTTAGAATTTACACCATGACTATAGGTCTGGGTTGGGTCTTTATTGAACAAATTGAGACTAAACATGGACTAACCTATAGGACAAAACCTTGGAATTAAATGTATTTGCAGGGGGAAATGCAGTAAAAAAAAAAAGAACAAAACAGGGTCTATACCAGGTTTAAAACCAGGACAAAACAAAATCCAAAGTAGTAGTGGAGCCAAAAGGCTAACCAAAGTACTCAAGGCACAAAACAGAATTTACCCAAAACTGAACCAGGACTAAACCAAGTCTAGAGCAAGATTTAACCCGAAACTAACCAGCTTTGAAACAGGGTTACAAAAGACATGCACTGCACTGCAAGACTCCTGCACCAAAGTTTGTGAAACACTGCCTAAATTATTTGTATGTGAACATTTTTGATGGAAGTTTGATTTTGTCATGTCAATACCAACAAAACAAACTGAAAACAGCTCTTCAATAGAGGCTTAATTTCAGAGTGTATTATGTGGAGGGTGTGACAGCCAAGAGTAGACCAATCTCACTTCATTTGCAGTAAATGACTTGCAGTAAAATGTATTGCAAGCTTCAGGCTAATGCATGCCCTAAACACATTCTTGCAATGTGCTGGGAATATATCTTTGTCTAATAAAGATGGATAGAGTTTTTACTAATGTTTACTAATGAGTTTTGGACATTGGCATAGTATTATTATTAAACAAAAAAATACTTAGAAAAAATACAATAATATTTTGGTTCACACCCTTCTCCTTAAGTAACCTGTAAAGCAATCTTATTTGTACCAGGTGCACTTACAAACCTCCCTTATTGCACGGTCAGAATATTATAAGAATACGGTCTCTGGGTCTGAAGTTGTATGCAAGTTGTATATGAACAGCGTGAGTCTCTCCTTTCCATCACTTCAGACTTGTATGTCCACTCTGTGTCTTTAGGTATCTCCTCTGTCTCCAGGTGTCTCCTCTGTCCCCTCTGTCCCCAGGTGTCTCCTCTCCTCGTGTCCTGCGCCGGCTGCTGTGACTCAGTGACGTCGCGCCGGAGCATCCGCCTGAGCTCATTCCCCGCGAGCGGCGCACACGAGCGGCTCGTTTCCCTGTCCAGCACCTGCTTCACTTCTTTTGAATATGACCCGATTCAAAGTGGATTTATTGGTTTCTAAAGGATTCCGTGGTTTTTAGTTATGGGAGACATGAAGCAGTGACCAACAACAAGGTGAGAGGCTGGGGTTTTGTATTTGAACGACTCCAAGTGGAGCGACGGACGCGTAAAGTTTGGAAGCAATGCGCATCGCGTGGGTGGCCAAAGTCTACCGTTTTATTGTGAAATCAAAATTGTTTTAATAATAAAAAACATTATTTTATTCTATAGATGAATGTCGTTTTAACAGTAGACATGTTTTGTTGTACTTCACAGCAAAGTGTGCGTATAGAGGTTTGAAGATGATGGGTGACAGTGATGTAAAAACTATAGGATTCAGGCACTGTTCACATTTGCCATCTGTGTGTGGCACATACGTTGTGTGCGCAGAGATACAGCCCCAACGCTGCTCCTAAACTCTGACACTTGTATAAAATGAGCTGTAATTCTGGAGTCCTTCAAAAGTCTACATCAGTATTCCACGTTATCTCAAAGGCTGGACTGTCCACTCTTAACACACCACTGTTTTATCTTAACGCATCGCTCGGTTAATTGGACATACTGGTGATGTTATGGACGTGACCCGGGGCTGTTTATATGCTAAATGTTGATGCTTCCAGCTGCTCAACCTGCTGCGAGCTTTAACCTGTGGAGCCAAAAGTCATGATCCCTCCTCCTCATTTCACCACTACTTCTCTCTCTTTAATCAATCAACACGAGCCGCAAGTTCAAGTGTGCAGTACTTTTTTAAAATTAAAAAATACGATTTGGTCATGGCATTTTACAGTATTCTTTTATCACGATCAGTTTTCTTATTGTCACTCTTCAGCAACAACATTCTTACTAAGCCTATTCAAAAATATTTTGAAGACCTACACTACTTTTCTAAAGCACTATAAACTGCATGTTTAACTTTGGAAATTAGGATTTTGTTTTGTTACGCCTGGGATGGATAGTAATATTGTATTAGGAACCACCCTTGACACAGTGCTGGAAACTGGTCATCCTAAATAATAATAAATCTTAATAAATCATTTCAGAATTACTATGTAGCCATGCATTTGTTGAACAAGAGAAAGAACAAGACTGTTAAAACCCAAACAAAAGTTATAAGAAAACGTAATTTATTGATCACATTGAGAAACATTTATAACATTTGTTTGATCATAGATAACAGGGTTCATGTAGCCTAAATGCGCTTGTCATATACAATCAGCCCTTATTGCTGTTAAAAACACTCCTCATAAACCAAGTCACTTATGCTCACTCTCCTCGGTCCCGTGTGCGCTGTGTGTGCATGTGCGCTTGCGGGTGGTTGTGATGCTGCTGAGGTGGGGACGGAGCAGGGTGTGGAGAGAAAGCCTAGGTGCGCGTACAGCCAGAAAGAGGAGGCGCATTATCTTCTACGACGTCTCCCTCGTACGCGGTGGTTTGGCGGTTTGTCTGCGGCCCGAGGCAGTGGCACGAGCGGATATCTGGTTTAAATCACATCCGAATAGGAGCGCCTCTGTGGCCGTGAAGGGACTATACGGGAGCAGAGCGAGTGTAAAGTTTCTTGTACGTCTCCCGGTGCTTCCGTGATGGAATGACGATGATGGACACTTTGGCACCAGACCTTTCGCCCACAAAGCTTTTGGGTAGAATCCGCGCTGCTGCTGACGGAGCCCCCAGGACACCGATCACTCATTTGTTTTGAAGAGTAGCGGACAGTTTGTTGATCGTTTTCTAAAGCCCCCCTGTCCTCGGTCCCAAACTGAGGGAGATGTTGCGCGCGAGGCGATCCCAGAGAGACAGGCGCGCGCACTCATCACATTTACGTTAAAGGTGCGCGTGTTAAAGAGCTTCTTTCTTCATTTTGTTCACTCCGCTGCTCTGAACTTGTTGATAAAAAGCAAGTGCACTGGGAACTGTTTTTGCTTAAGGGACCGAGTGAAGAAACGTAAGTTATTCTTTATTTCTACGAACTTTAATATCAGTTTGTGTGCGTAAAACTTCTTCCAGTGCTCGTTAGGTCAAATTCCGTAATACTTTATTGATCATTTCCAGTTAAATGACATTTGCACATTTGAATGCATCCCACAACTTCATCCAATTTTTTTCATTCATCGTATCATCTTTAAAAGCGCCCCCTTGTGGAAGCCCCCCACCCTTATCACTGCCAGTCATCACATAATTACATTTGGGGAACGTTGCTGCCAATTGGCCTCGGCTGCAACACGTCATTTTCGAAGCAGCACATTGTTGTTGAGGTGTCATCACTCCACATATATTAGATCCTATACACTTGTTCGATTAACATTAACAGATACAAAGCTCACTATGTGTTGAAAAAAAAGTGACAGTTTGTTGATTTTGAAGACTAAGGAGGTGCAAAACGTTATACTGTGCAATTCAAATAGGCCTATATATAATTATGCATGATAGATTTAAATGTGTACAACATTTTATTATAATTTTAGCTTGACTACAGTTAACATTAGGGACATTATGTATGCCTTCCTAGTAAGTACTCAGTGAACCTTCTTGTGATATGCTGTGCAGAGAAAACCTATTTTTGGACTTTTTGGATCAAATCAATATATATATATATATACATTTTTTATCTGCTGTATTGATTGAATAGTTTATGGTGCCCTTAGAGTTAAAGGCACCCTGTTTTTAATCCCGTAGTGGACGTTATTGTCAAAATGTCTGATTTCAATGTTTTACGTCTTGTAAAATAATTACAGGCCTATTTATTTGCTTCATAGTCACTGATTAGTTTTGAGCTTTGCATTTCAAGTTCAAAAATATTTTTGTATTGTATGCAAGAGCTAAATGTATATTCTCATTTGTGGCCATAGTCATTTCATATTGTCAAAAGTTATATCCATTTCGAGATTCAATGTTGATAATTCATATATTTAATTGCAATATAGTCACCAGCTACTTGTATTATTTCTCATTGTTGCCTTCAGTGATCCTACAGTATTGTATGTATGCTCCCGTAGAGCTGAAGGCATATTCTTTTTTTGTCCAGTGTCAGTAATGCTGGAACTAAAGGCATCAGCGTTTTCTTTTCTCTGTTGTCACTGATAGCTAAACAGTTTTTTATTTGCTTTAGAGCATTATATCTTGACAAAGAAAAGTTGAAGAAACAGGTTTTCAGTCACTCTCCGTGGTCCTGAAGCCTTCCTTTAAAACAGTGTGGATGCTGCTACCTGTACGGCTTGCTAGTGCCTGGGACAGCTCATTCTTGGGAGCTAAAATGGACATTCCGAGCCCACATGTCACCGTATAGTTGCAGAATAATGTGCTAGCAGCCTTTTAGGAAAAAAGTGTCTTTAATAATGCATTAGGTGTTCCCGTGTCGCAACGCAAGGGGAAGACGCTGCATGCTTAGTGGCTGGGAGTAGGAGTAGAGGAAGAAAGGGGAGTAATAAGGCAATATCCAGTCTTGGGAGTTTTATTGGATGCCACTGCTGTGAAAAGCACCACCAGATGCCCCAGGGCGTTCCATCTCTGGCAAGCCACGATACTTGGTGGCAGTGTCCAAAGTGGTCGAGCACATGTGGCAGCTCCAGCCACTCATGGGAGGGGCCATAGGAGCCACAGGGCAGACTGGAGAGACAGACAGAGAGAGAGGGAGGGAGGGAGGGAGAGAAGAGGTGGGGTAGTGTGGTGGCACATGCAACTGTCTGAAGCAAGTCCTCAGGGGTCAGGGTCAAGTAGAGGAAAACTTTACAATTTCTGAAGCTCATGTCCCAGCACTGCACTGTACTACACTATAGGGCTGCACAAAATATGATCTTTATTGTAATATTATCAAATGCGATGTCTAAATGACACTATACTACGCCATACTTGTCATAGGTTTCACACTAATCTTAAATAACATGGGCAATCATTTATTGAGTCTTTAGATTACCAAGATGGTAGCATTGGTTGTTAGTTTGTGGTCAGTAATGATTCGATTCAGGTAACTAGTTTCCAAACAGATTTTTTTTCTCTTCTGAATGTATTGTATGGTTTAAAGACTACATGAGTTGAGCAAGTTATACTTATTAAATTAAGTTGGACTAAACACTGTACTCAAGCTATACCATATCATGCTATAGATTTTGTTGTTTTAATCACAATTCTGTCACTATTCAATATTGATAACTGTAAGATGCCTGATAAAATCCTTCTATTTAATCTCAAATCAGCTTACTTACGAACCCTGTGTTATATGCATTGTACGTATTATCAATTTTATCATCTTCAAAAAACAAAAAAATACCTGCTCTCCATGTAAATTACCATCCATCCCTCTCGTGTTTTCATTCAGATAGCATTAGGAGAAGTTGACTGTTTAACCCAGCGTGCTTTCTGATTCCTCTACACTGCATCTCCCCTGGTGTAGTCCCTTACTCTCTGCAGCTTAAACAGCTGTCAGCGCCCAGCCCGCTCTACCTGTCGTCATTATTAAAAGATCATAGGCGGTCCGATTGAAGGCGGCGACATTTTAAGAAGTGGAAAGGATGGCTAAGTGATGTGCTGCCTGCCAGCCCAGCCCCAGGGATGCATTATCGCCATGCTGGGTGCTCCGCGGGCTGTCATGTTTTTGCCCCATCTTGCTATGTTTATGCAAAAGGACTGCGGCCTATTGGCAGGTTGTTACTAGTAGGATTACAGGGAAGGCAGTGGAGTTTTAGCAAAGATGTTTTTTTAGCAAACCAAGCTACTATCTTTATCTATGTGTCATCTCTGCACCCCCATCTTCCTACTGTTCCATGTTAAACGATGAGAATCTAAAAAGCACAAGTAACATTCAGGAAAAAAATAAAAGGACCACAATTTAACCAGACTCTAAATGACTCTAAAATGAGACATTTTGGCCTCTAAACGTATACAGTAACAACTCAAATACCAATGCACTTCACAAAAGTCACTTATCTATTAGTTCAACCAACATTTTTATACATTTTAAAATTGTGGAATAAAATATACAGGAATTTTTCCCAAAACATTGTATTTATCATTTCCAGCTATACAATCTTAATGAAAGATTTGAAATAGTAGGGGAGAAAAGATTAAGTGTAACTGCTAAGCAAGAACTTCATCCTCGGGCCAGCCAGCGCGATGTAGTCTGCATGTCCACCCTGTGTTACAGTGGGTTCTTTCTGGCTTTTTCCTACCACCCAAGATATGAAGCCTTGAATGTAAGAGTCATATGATGAAATGATGAATAATGAATGAGGCTAGGTGATATGGTAAAGATACATTATGATGGTATCATGGTTTTGCTATGGTCACAAATTTAGTTGACTTTGTAATTTTTAAAGAGCTATTATTGTCTCCATAAAATTGCAAATCCCTGCTCCATCTTGTTGAGTTTAAGCATTAGAAGCAGCATCTTATTGGCAGGTTATTACATGGATTATACATTCGGGAAAGGCGGAGGAATTTTGGGAAAGATATTTTTTCCAGCTACTATCTATATCTGTCTTTCATCCATGCGCCCTGTCCTTCCGGGGTTCCCTTTTCTCCTGTTGTTCCTCTTTCACGGAGGCGGGGAATGTGAAGCAGGTGGTGGAAGCTCACATGAAAAGCAGACACACAGGACAGAGGCTGGGTCAGAAATTGCCCTTGAAAGTGAATAAAATGCGTGAAATTAAAAATGAAAGCAGAAAAATAGCTTTGATATGAAGAATTATTATGCCCTCATCCTTGTAAAGCCAGCTGTTTCTTTCCATGGTACAATTTGTATTTACTTAATAAGAGAAAATCATTTTATTTGGTAAAATGAAGTGGTTGTTGGCCTTTTTATCCTTTTTTAGTCAACTTTCTTATCTTTTATTGTTTTATTTTATGATTGATTGAGACATTATTATATTGTGCTTTGACTACCAGTTCTAGTCACATAAAACAGTTGTGCAAATTACAAAAATACTGACACAGCTACCCTAGGGCACACTGACAGATATGTGGCAGCCTTTCTGCACCAACAGCCTCTTTGACCACCACCAAACACCAATCAACCATATTCATTCAAATAGGCAATGTGGGTTAAGTGTCTTGCCCAGGGACACAATATGCTTGGGAGGAGATTCGAACCGGAGAACACAAGAAGTACACCTTGAACACACCTTGCAATGACGTTATAAAAGTTAGCTTGGTCTTGTCTAGATACCCAAGATGTTTAAAAAGACATTTGACGTGATAAGCCAGTCATTCATTTGCTGATTCAGTGACATGCATGATTTACTGGGACTTCCTTCGGTAAAGACTAGAGTTGGCTACTTGCTGCTGGTGGGACGTGCGTGTTCCCTCCTTCCTTTGGGACTTGGAGAACCACTCTGTTCTGCTCCAGCGGCCCCCGGGATTGGATAGCAGTGGGCATCTGAGGGCTGTTTCTGAACCTGGGAGGGTAGGTTAGCAAAAGAGCAATGTTTGGGTTTGAGTCATGACCAAGATGTGCTACTGGTCAATACAGGAGAGAGATTTTTTTTTCTTTTTTTGTAGATATGTGTGCGATATGGTGATGAAAGATTGGATTGTGATATGAAGTTATGACAAATCTGAGAGGAATGTTGAATTGTGATACAGTGGATTCATTTTTGTTCTGCTCTTTACTGTCATTTTTACTTTAACAACGCCAGTGTTCAAAGAAATAGGGGAAAAATACTATAGTAAGTGAACATTGGGTTTGATGTAAACTGAATTTTGTAGTTAAGAAGTAGGGAGGGAAGGGAGTACTTTGAGAGTTCCTTCAAGAACGCGAGTTTCTTCAAGAACGCGATGCCTCTCATGTCCGCACACTTTGATCGATGCTTTGGCGGAAATGACCTGTTCCAAAATAAACCCCCTTTTTTCTCTTAAAATGCATGTTTGTACTCAGTCCATCTGCCTGAAGTCTGCTCATAACTTAAAACAATAATTAAGATATTTTTAGACTGCACAAATGAAAGGGTTTAGTAGATTTTGTGAATTTACTATCTAATAGGTCACCCTTCTGGTAATTTATTTATGCTAAAGTTTTCTTCTGAAGTGCTCTGTGAATATGAAGGTTCAGTCCTTGATTTATCCTGTTTTACCGTGTTTACATGGGTTTTCACTCTTTACTTTTTCCATAGTCATGACATGCATGTGTTTTTATGACTCAAATTACCCATGTAGTTCAATGTGAGAGTGAATGGTTCGATGTCTGTGTGTGTCTCTGTGTCAGCCTTTCGACTAACTAGCCATTGCCTAGTGTATTTCCTGCCTCATGCACATAGTTGCTGTGATAGGCCTCTCACACCCTGCTTCTAACATTAATTGTTCATTAATTAAACATATGTTGCTGGAAACTTAACTGTGTTGTGATATAGGGCTATACAAATATACGTAATTGAATTGAACATGAAGAAAATATTTGCTAATATTTTCTAACCCAGCTCCTACATTGCAAACAGTTAATAGTTTGCCAACTGCCATCTTATTTATCCATTACTTACTATATTTGTTGGCTAATGCTCCTCCTTCACAGAAAAAAGATATCTGCTTCACTCACAACACCAGCCACTAAAAAGGCCGTATAAGCTGTGTGGTAATGAGGGGAAGGGTCTGCAGTGTCCACCCTGGGAGAGACGTAATGACCACTCTTTTGTGATGTGGATTGCTTGTTACCGAGGTCTGGCCCAGGCTTGTTGTCTCATTATAGGAACTCCAACCTCTTGATCCAGAGATTGTGTGTTAAAAATACACACACCCCCACCACAAGAAATGCACACAACAACACTGCAAAAGCAATATTAGTAAAAATGACTTGAATTCAGCTTTTTTTTCAAGTGTAATA
>JAVQKG010179299.1:0-12938 GCA_036025885.1 Hypseleotris bucephala
CATCCAGGGCAGAAGTGATACAGAGGGTAAGCATTCGCCCTGCAACAGGAGGGTTGCCGTTTCGAATCCCTGCCCAGCGTATATTGTCGTTGTGTCGCTGGGCAAGACACTAAACCCGCCTTGCTCATTAATGAATGTGGTTGATGGTTGAATGTGATTGGTGTTTGGAGGGGCATAGACGCATGGGGCGCTTCACCGATATACATTTGCTGTTGTGTACGACAGCGTGAGTCTAGTTTCTCTTGTGCTTTTTGTTTGTCCCTCTAGTGGCTACATCACACGGAGAAACCACCCAGCCTCCTCCCGTTGTGGACACTTCCGAGTCTGTCACTGAGATCACCTCCAGCAGCTTCGTCATCTCCTGGGTCTCTGCCTCAGACACAGTATCTGGTTTCAGAGTGGAGTATGAGCTCAACGAACAAGGGCAAAGCACCGGACAGCCCATCGTGCTAGGTAAAGGAGTGCTACTTTGTTATGTTTTAGCAGCATCCAGGCTGTGCTTTTATAAGGGTGCACGGTGTCTTGAAAATGTATAATTTCCTCAATAAATAAATACATAAAGAGTAGGAAGAACATGCTTAAACCAGCTTAAATTAAGTGCCAGACTGGTTTAGTGCCTTAAATCAAACTGTACTGTATAAAAGTTAAGCCTAGTTTTAATTTTAAGCAATGTCTAATTTTGACCAAAGCACGTTAGACCAAAAAGTCTTTGCATATACAAAAAAACTGCTTTTACTGCGCATTGGTATAGAACATCTAACACAGTCCTTTATGGGCACTTGTAACTGTAAGTATTGTATTGATATATCTATTTTGTCTTCTTCCTATCAGACCTGCCCCGTTCTGCTACCTCAGTGAACATTAATGAGCTTCTACCTGGAAGGAAATACACTGTCAGTGTCTATGAAGTCACAGATGGTGGAGAGGACAACCTAATTCTCACTACTTCACAAACCACTGGTGAATGGACACACTTGGTTTTACTCTAAAAATCACTTTTTTCTGTCCTTTTTTGGGCATTCACTTCTGCTGCAGACCCACTGCCTGCAAAGTCCATAGATTGTGGTTTAAACTTGCATTGTTTTATATTGTTTTACAGCCCCCGATGCTCCTAGTGACCATGAAGTGGAGGATGTTGGAGAAACTTCTATCATGATCAGCTGGGAAAAACCTCTGGCTCCTATTACTGGTATGTCAATTTAAGTGCAAATAAACGGCAACTGCATATTGATATATCATATATAGCCAAAAATCATAATATTACTTTATGTATGGAAAGTGTAAAACATTGCTGTTCTTATATATTTTTTAGGATGATTTGTATTTAATGTGTTATTTACTCTTATCCTTCATAGGTTACCGTGTTGTCTACACTCCATCAGTTGAGGGTGAAAGCACAGAGCTAACTCTCCCAGATACTGCGACCTCTGTGACCCTGAGTGACCTTCGACCTGGGCTGTTGTATAACATTAGCATCTACGCTGTGGAGGACAGTTTGGAGAGTGAGCCTGTCTTTGTACAAGTCAACACCGCCGGAGACCCACTGCCAGGTAAATGGATCAGTCACATCTACAATATGTGTCAATGGAGAAGGTTTTGGAAAAGCATTGGATCCATTATTTTTTGTCAATGAAACACATACAGCATACTACAAACAAACTAACAATTAAGATCAAAATCACAAACACAATGCAATAAGAGGTTTACCATGACTATATGCAAGAGATTAGACTACTGCAAGAGAAAATTAGATTATTTTGCCAATAATTAATACTAGATGCATGGATCTGCTACTTATTGTCTCAATATAAGGAATTGTATTGGACTGATTTTTAAAAATGAATGAGGGTCAAATACAAAATGAAGTCACTGAGTTCACAGCTGCTCTTTGGCTTCATTCGTCAGTTCAGGTTGAGCGTGCTCCTGGGCCCGTCCAACAGATGCTACAAATTTGTGTGCTTTTGTTTGGACAGTATGTGATGGAATCAAGACACATGACCTAGTTTAAAGCAAATTACAGCCATCTTTGGATAGACAGGAGTTTGTTGTCGTTGCCACTGGCTAATGACCACTGAGAGACTTTGATGAAAATCTGAATCAGTGCTCATGTCTCAAGATGTGTAGATGACGTAATGGATTTAAGCAAGTTTTACTTCTATGGAGTAATATATACTCAGTAGTACATTTCCCCATTCCATACATATTTAGAAATCAAGTTTTGTATTTATTTGCATTCATTAATCAAACATATTTTGAGTAGCTGAAAAAATATTTGAGCAGTTTCATGTGACAGGAGTCAATGCTCACAATAACCATTAGGATGAAACTAATCATCCCAATTTGTTGTTTACATTGGAAAAGGAAGCAAGGAATATTTTCAAACCATATGTTATGTTTCTTATTCTCAACTACAATAACAATCTTTGTGTTATTCCACGGCTGTTTTATTAAGGCTAATTTATCGTAATGTTAGCTACACACACATCATATTTATTTTTCTTGCCTACAGATGAAGTGGACTCCCCTACAAACCTGCAGTTTTTTGAGGTGTCTGATAAGAAGATAGTTTTGACTTGGACGGGCCCGGCAGCTGATATCTCGGGGTACAGGATCACTGTGGTGGCTGTGGATGAGTCTGGGACGCCCCAAACTGAGATGACCCTCCCCATAAGTGATAACTCGTACATCGAAGTGACCCACCTCCAGCCAGGAACACACTACCGTTTCAATATCTACTCTATCAACAACGGAGAGGAGAGTCTGCCGCTAGTTGGAGAACAAACTACAAGTGAGTATAAATATGATAGATTAAGGGGTTAGAGAGGTCTTTTTTTGTTTCAGTTCTGATTTTTATAGTGTCACAAGATTAATATTGTTCACAAGTGGCGCATTAAGATAGAGAGCAAAAACATCAAAAAGACAGATTTTATGTCCCAAGTAAAAGTGAGAGATATAGTCAGATATATGGTAATCATGCTCAGAAATGCTTAAAATATTAATTATATTGAGATTCATTGTTTATTAGTATGACAAGGCATCTGTTGAGTTTTTTCTCAGTCAAAACAAACTTAAAAAGACGTCATAAAAAATAAAACAATAATAAAATTTTGGTATCAGAATCAATATTTGTTCCCTATCTAATTTGCCCTTTTTTCCTCAGAGCCTGATGCCCCTACAGACATCCACTTCTTGAACATTACTGAGGACAGTGCAGTGATCCTATGGTTCGCTCCGAGAGCTAAAGTCACTGGGTACCGTCTGTTCCTCACGGTTGAAGGTTCGACTCCGAAACAGCTGCGACTTCCTGCCCGTCTCACTCAGTACACTCTTCTGAACCTGAAGCCTGACACTGAGTACACCGCTACACTACACTCAGAGATCGACAACACACTGAGTGAAGGAGAGTCGGCTGTCTTTACCACCAGTGAGTTGATAGATATTTATTATGTAAAATAAAACAAACAAAAGTCATTTAAATCGATTGACAATTTGACGATCATAATGGTAGTATCTATGTTCCCCCTGGGCTATTTTCTTAACCCATACAATTCTCTGGGGACAAACTAACTTGCCTCCAATGAATGAATGTGAGACTGCTTGTGCGTTGGGATATGTCCCCATATCAGCCCTGCAACTCATTGGTGGTACCATAGTAGTTCCTGATGGAAAATTCGTAAATAAATGTGATGGATTTTGAGTAATTGATTTGAGGTTATACACTTTCTGATTTAGTTACATAAAGTAAAATTACACGTTTTATAATAATGTTATATCTTTTTTTGCTTTTTGCTTAGATCCTCCAATGGGCAATGCTCCTCAGTACACCACTGATGTGACTGACACATCTATTGTTATCTCCTGGTCTCCAGTTCCACGTATCGGATATAAGGTAAATTCAATCTTGATCCATACTTAAATAAGCTTACATGTGAGGAAGAAAATATTTACTTTGCATATTGCTTTAGACATCACCTTTATCCGTAATATCTTCTTTGACTTAAACTCCCCTTTCTAGTAAAGTAGCATGAAATCTGCAGACTTGACTGGGAGTTAGGATTGGCCGGAGTATGTCACACTAAAGATGGGAATGTTCTGGTTTTTCCCATGTGCCTGGGAAAACTTTGACGGCTCAGGGTACAAGAGGTAAAGGTCAGAAGACCTTTACCTCTTGTACCCTGAGCCATCTCTCTTTTTCCTCTTTCCTCTGTCTGTGTCTGACTGTGTTTACAATCATATCTCAGTTAACAGTACGTCCCAGTCAAGGCGGAGAGGCCCCCCGAGACGTGACCTCTGACTCAGGAAGTATATTCATTTCCGGTTTGACCCCCGGAGTGGAGTACACCTACAGTGTCCAGCCTGTGTTCAACGGTCATGAACAGGGAAATGCCGTCACAAAAAAAGTTGTCACTCGTAAGTAGAACAGAAAATATTAATGGTCAAACAATGAGTTAAGATCTTCTAAATTTCATAGATTTTTATTGCCATATCTGCCCCCCAGGATGTCATATTTATACACAGATTCAGTTCAGTTTAATCATGTGACTCTTCCTCCTACAGCTCTGTCCCCTCCAACTGACCTCAATCTAGAGTCCAAGCCAGGGACAGGAGAGGTCACAGTTCAGTGGAGTGGAACTAGTGCACAAGGTATGCACATATAGGCCAAAATAAGCAATTTTACTTTTATGCTTTTATCACCTAACTTAGTGGTTCTCAAACTATGGTATTTTTATTCTAAAAGTGCTGTACAGAAATATTATACTATTGTTGATATATACTGTTGACTATTGCAGAAGTTGTTCACTAATTGGAAAGACAAACACTTAATATTGACAAGTGTATGACAAGTTGAATCAATAGACTAACTTACTATTTCTATTTGTAGATTGCTAAATGATTTTACAATGTGTAATGAGTAAAAATTATCACGGAAACTTTCTAATCTCTTTTTGTCTTTTTTTTTAGATATTACAGGCTACAGAGTGATGTGCACCCCCACTAATGGCCAACAAGGGAACAGTGTGGAGGAGTTTGTTAAGGCCGGGCAGAACTCATGTACTCTTGATAATCTGAGTCCAGGAATCGAGTACAACGTCAGCGTGGCCACTGTTAAAGATGACATGGAGAGCACCCCCATCTATACCACTATTACACCCGGTGAGTGAATATTAGCATTGAAACACTTAAATCTTTTTAATGAAAAGTATGACGATGTAATTAAACAACAGAATTTGTTTTAATAATTTAATATGCATGCATAGTATTGAGCAGCAATACTAAAGTTGTGGTTCTCAAATGGTGGAATAGGATCTAAAAATGGGCCACAGAGAGGCTGAATCTATCTATATGTATGTGCTGAATATAGTTTTAGTTTTGCATAATGACAATGAAAAAAATGGGTCCCCCTATCACAATATCACCATTTGCAAACCACTAATGTCAAATTCTAAGCTAATACCGTCCTCATGTGTATATATCCATTAAGTTTAATCAATGGTGGCTGTACAGTCCATTGATTAACTAACTGTTTGTATACAATGAAGAGAGCATTAGTTCTTCCAATAGTGTGATATGCTTCTGGAAGCTATAACAGCAAATCCTAACCAATGCTTCTACCACCTTCTGTGCCTCCCTTTGTCTGTTTTGTATGTCTTTTCCCCCAATTGTTTTCCCCTAACCAGAAGTCCCACAGCTGACCGACCTCACTTTTGATGACGTCCGGGACACGACCATAAGCCTGCGCTGGTCACCGCTCAACACTACGACTATCACTGGTTACAGGATCACAGTGGTGGCAGCGGGAGAGAGTGTACCCATATTTGAAGATATGGTGCAGCCCTCTACTGGGTTTTACACTGTCTATGGACTTGAACCTGGCATTGACTACGACATTAGTGTCATCACAGTGACTGAACATGGAGAGAGCGAACCTACAACGCTGACTCAACAAACATGTAAGGATCACAATTTTACACAATATAGTAAATAACACTTCTAGATACACTTAAAGGACACTTTCTTAGGTACACTATTTAGGTGGTACCTGGAAGCAAATCAGTGCATTGAGTCCTCAGGCATAGCCATTGGGGACAGGTGGGCTACTTTGTGTATTTTAGAAACTGCTATTCTATTGGGATTGCCTTGATAAAAAATGTGAAGAGTCTAGTGTTTTATGGAAATAGCTTTCTAGAAAAAAATGTCTTTGCTAAGAAAAATTTATGTGTGATTAAGTTGGACCTGTAGATTACATAATCAAATGTGGTTCACATTAACTTTAAAGCCTACCTATTAAGCTTGCTGATGTAAGTGTGTGTCATGCTGTGTGTCAGTTTAACAATTTAAAGCCTATATGCGGATCCATGTGTACAGCATCTGTTTTGAGTTGAGGGGTTTTATCATAGCAAGGCTCATTTTTCACTCTGATGCATACACCGCGTGTTCCTTTAAGTTTGAAGACGTCATTAAACTTCAGAAATAAAACGTTAACTGACAAACACATTTAACACTGCTGCCCTTTCAAACAATGTAGTGGCTTTCTCTATTTATTCCTTTTATGTACTTTCATTGATCTTCTTTAACCTTAAATAGCAATGTTAATTTCTCCTCTTGTTTTTCTCTATAGCCGTACCAGCCCCCACTGATTTGAGTTTTGGACAAGTAGGACCTGACACTATTGAGGTTACATGGTTTGCCCCCGTTGTGCCAAACAGTGCTGACATCAACAGCTACTTGATCAGGTATAAAGTAAAACGTACATTTTCAAATCTTTTTACTTAAGCAGTGTTGGTAAGTGTGCTTTTTAAACACCAAAAACTCTTTACTTGTAGGTATCACCCCATTGACGATGAAGATGACAATACTGAAACCAGTGTCGGGGGCAGTGATAATAGAGTTGTGCTAAGACGTAAGTCTGAGTAATATAAATGATTGTAGATATAATGACGTAGAATGACAAGTGTCTAATGTTTTTTTTTTTCATCAGATCTGCTGCCAAACACTGAGTATTTAGTGAGTGTGGTGTGTGTTTACGAGCAAAGGGAAAGCTCACCTGTAATTGGCACCATGAAAACTGGTAAGTCCACCACCAAATACTTCAAATACTTCAAATACTTCAAATACTTCAATACTTAATGTAGATATCCCTCCCAAGCCCATAATTTTAGTCTCTTCACTCAGATAGACTTTTACTAGAAATATGTGAAATATAAGTTGAAAATGTGTATGTTGAATCTTATGTCAACAATATTATTCATAACCTGTAGTTATTAATTGGCATAAAACAAATTCGATAAAATTAGGAATTAAGTTCTAAGGAATGCCAGGGCTGTGGACTAAATCATTGGTTCTAGAACTGGGCCTAGTATAAAATCAATAAATAAACTGATTTTTTGGTTTGTTTGCCAGATGGTTTAATATACTTCTGTAATTTGTTTTCCTTTCAGCCCTGGATTACCCAGTTGGCCTGCGTTTCTCTGAGATCTACACCACTTCCTTCACCATCCACTGGCTGCCTCCTCAGAGCAGGATCACAGGTTACCGTGTCCGCTATCAGATGTCCACAGGAGGAAGGACCAAAGAGGAGAAGCTGCCTCCATCCAGAAACCACTTCACCATCACTGGCCTGGTCCCAGACACAGAGTACACTGTGAATATTACTGCAGTCAGTGGGTTCCAGGAGAGCATGCCCCTCAGTGGAAAACAGAAGACAAGTATGTAACACAGAATAACCTGAATGATGTCGTTTTATTAGGAATATATCAAGCAATGCACTTATGTGACAATTTACATACAAACTTGTTCACATACTACTGTTTTCTTTTTATTTAATGACAAAAGTGGCTGTCCTATATGAAAAAATGGATTAAAACATTTAAACAAATTTCATGTCATTTATCAAAACAAATTTTATGCCAAGATTTAGATACTTGAAACCACATCACAATTTGTATCTCTTTGTGGTCAAATCTTCACTGTCAATACATCTAACCAGTTTTGATGTTATTTTCAAATTTATTGTTATTTTTGCTACTCTAAGGCTAATCTGTTTGCCTTCTCTGTTTTTTCAGTCTCTGACGCTCCCACAGACTTGACTGTTTTAGAGTCTACTCCAACAAGCATCACTGTACGCTGGGATGCCCCTCCAGTCACTGTCCGCTACTATAGGATCACACATGGAGAAACAGGTAAGGATGTTGTGCTACTGTAAACGGTATAATCCAACTTGGGTACTACTAGAATGCAATAAACTAATCTTTGAAATCATGTTTTCTAGGAGGTCATAGTAATCCCAAAGAGTTTACCGTTCCCGGTTCCCAGTCCACTGCAACTATCAGTAATCTCAAACAAGGCACTGACTACACTATTACTGTCTACGCTGTGACAGGAAGAGGAGACAGCCCTGCGTCCAGCACTCCCATCTATGTCACACACAAGACAGGTACATACAAAAACACTTAAAACATGGCTCTTTTAAAATTAAACTTTATACTATGAATGATTTGTATGTTTTTTAGGAATTGATTCCCCCTCTGGCATGGAGTTAAAAGAAGTGAATGACAACAGTGTGACAGTCAGGTGGAGTCCAGCCCATGGACCCATCAAGGGGTACAGGGTCACCGGTGTCCCACTCAGCGGACAAGGGCCAACTTTCACTGAAGTGGTTGCTCCAGGTATTAAGTTGTCTTAGCACTTTTATGTTCATTCATTCATTACTTGCCACATTATGGTAGATTAGCATTTATTGTGAAAACTCTACAACTATTGTGACAGATATAGTGATATTGTCATTGTCATTCACCCTGCGGTTCGAATCCCTGCCAGAGTGCATACTGTGTCCCTGGGCATGACAACCCACATTGCATATGAATGAATGTGGTTGTGTGATTGGTGTGTGGTCGAAGATGTCGTACACACAGAATGGCAATCATGGGTCTGTCTGTCTAATATTTGGTCATTTTGGGGGCAAATTAGTAATGAATTTTGATATTAATTTTTTCAGATCAAACAGAGATTACTTTTTCGGGCCTGATGCCTAGCTCGGAGTACGTTGTGAGTGTGTCTGCTCTGGGACAAGACGGAGAAAGTTCCCCAGTGGTCCTGAATGCTGTAACAAGTATGTTCAAAACCAAGTCAATGTTTCTTTAGTAAGCATCATAA
The DNA here is from genome assembly GCA_036025885.1 of Hypseleotris bucephala. Classification (NCBI taxonomy): domain Eukaryota; kingdom Metazoa; phylum Chordata; class Actinopteri; order Gobiiformes; family Eleotridae; genus Hypseleotris; species Hypseleotris bucephala. The sequence goes on from JAVQKG010179299.1 coordinate 9,154, forward strand.
TAACACTACTACTACATTTTTACCAATAACTATTTGTTCGATTTTTAGATGTGGAACGTCCTAAGGATTTAAGCTTCTCAGACGTTGACTCCACCTCTCTGCGTATCACATGGGACAGCCCTGATGGCATTGTTACAGCTTATAGAGTGCTGTATGCCAGTTCAGAGGAGGGTGAAAGAGAGCTGTACCCTGCCCCAAGAGGAGATGCTGAGTCGGCTATAATCTATGGTCTTCAACCCGGCACCGAATATACAGTGAAAGTGATCGCCTTGCATGAAGACACAGAAAGCCCCCCTCTAACAGGAGTTCAAGCTACACGTATGTAAACTCCATTAACTTTAAAGGGACTTTTCTGAGCTCTCTACCATGTTATAATGTTTTTTTTTTCGTCAGAAAAATACAAAACCTTATTGAAAACTGTCTGAGTAAACCTTCTATGTTCAGTAGTTTTTTTTTATAGCTGTAGCAATGAGGTGGGTGACCACATGGGGGAAAGAGGGCCTTAAATGAATATGCACTTACCTGATCTTTTTTCAGCATAAAAGCAACGCTTTCCAAAATAATGTTTTCAGTAATTCAGTAATTACATTTTTATATTAAAAGTTAATATGCTAATCTAAACAAATTGAAAAAAAAGTTTCATATGGCTCCTTCAACAATTACTTCTTACTTGCATCTAATCTACTTTCTTTGTCCTACACAGCCATTACTCCACCCACCAACCTCCAGTTCTCCCAAGTTGGACCAACGTCTTTCACTATCAGCTGGTCAGTGGCCGGTCAGGAGAACAGACTCACTGGACTCACTGGTCTTACTGGTTACCGTGTGGTGGTGAACCCCAAAAACAAGAGTGGACCGACTAAAGAGCTGAACTTGGCCCCAGACACTACACAAGCTCACGTCTCTGGACTCATGGTAAATATCAGACTCAACCTCACTTTTTTTTTTTACATAAAACATGATGTAAAAATAATTATAAGCGTTTAATTTTTTTATTAGATTGCAACTACATATGAAGTGCAAGTCTCTGCTTTGAAAGACTCCCTGACCAGCAGACCAGTCCAAGGAGAAGTTACTACAGTAGAGAGTGAGTCTCTCTTGGAAACAGGTTGATACTTTGTTTGATAAATGCAGCGTTTATTGATACCATTGGAAGATGAAAACATAGCATCCAACCTACACTTAACACTCATATTCTTTACTTTCTTTGTCTAACTTTTTTTTAAAATTTCTATTAATTTCAGATATCACCCCTCCCCGTCGGGTCCGTATCTCTGACGTTAATGATTCCACCATCACACTAACCTGGCGCTCAAAAACTGAAACCATCTCAGGCTTCCTCGTTGAGGTCACACCAACTTCTTCCTCCACCTTTACTCCCATTCAGAGGACTATCGGGGCGGATTCACGATCATACAGCATCACAGGTAAGCACATATTTGAGCATTACTAACGTTAACCTTAAATTTTTTCTGGGTGACTTCTAACATAATAGAGTTGTTTCTTCTTAAATTTCAGGACTTGAGCCAGGCACAACTTACAAGATCAATATCTACACACTTAAAGGAAATGGACGCAGTGCACCTCTGACACTCACGGCCACAACAGGTACGGATGTAAAGTGTCTTAATATAGTGTGTGCAAACTGGTAGGCCAGGAACCAGATGTGTGTTGATAAAAAAGTGTTTATGCTGCTATGTTGGCAATATTGTTTTTTATAAAGTAGAATGTATAGGGTAAATTAAATGAAATTAATCTTAAATGTAGTTTCAAACAACAAATCAAAAGCTGATTTTGCTAAACCAGATCAGGATCATTTAGGGTCACATTTACTTTCTCTAATGAACAAATGGATCTCCTGAAAAAAGTAATTCATCGAAAACGTATTAATTTAATTGAAAATATGTTTTATTTATTTTAATGATTTTTTTTTTTCTCTAGCCAAACCAGTTGTGATCCCTCCCACCGACATTCGCTTCACCTCCCTGAACCCCACTAGCATCTCCTTCACATGGGAGCTGTCCCGCAGTCCAAGGGTCACTGGATATTATGTTACTTATGAGGAAGTGGGGGGACTGCCCCGCGAACTGACTCCACGACCCCATGAAGGACAGAGCTACGCCACTATCAATGGTAAGGCTGGAAAAACGCTAGTAAAAAAAAATATAGCACTTGTAGTATTAATGTTAATATGCTGTCAACTCTGACACTTTTGTCCATTTTAACATCTGTTGTGTGATTTTGGTGGCTTATACACCTGTATATCAAATACAAATGGTTTATGAATTATTCATTTGTATTTTTTTTATTTAAAAGGACTGAAACCTGGAACTTCTTACGTTATCAAAATTGTTGCACTGCAGAATGCTTTGAGAAGTTCACCTCTTGTGGGCAAAGCCAGAACTCGTAAGTAATTTGTTTACATTTTATATTCAAGTACAATTACTAGATTGTTGTGTAATGTTTTAAAACCAAAGTGTGCAATATCCTTCAAAAAGCTATGCTTCTGCCGACTGTTACTGTCGCAAAACTCTAGTAGTACAAATTTCATACACACCAGCCTCTATGACCCAGTGCTCTGAACTGTTTGATTGTTTTAATTGCAATAGTTTTATCTTCATCATGTGATTTGCCTGTTATCCAATCAGAGCCTTCTGATCACCTGCTTGTTCCTGAGCTACCCCAGCTTCCTGTCCCTCACCGACCCACCACAGACATCCTGGACGTCCCAGAGACTTTTGATGATAACATGTAAGTGTCCGCAATTAGATACTAGAAACTTTAACTGCAATCTGTAACATTTGTTTGTCTTATTTTGAAACAGAAGTTTTGACCTCAACCATGTGCACTTGGCTGGTACTAGTGGACAGAGCCAACCAGGACAACAGGGCCAGCATATTTACACAGAGTACCAGAGCCTTGGACCCAATAATGGTTTTAATGGTCTTTTCAATGGAGGACCCAAAGAGGGACAGAGACCCACTTTCAGAGAACCCCTTGTCTACATCCCTGTACCAGGCCCTGATGGCAACAGAGTACCATTGGTCAAGGTTAGTGACAGTAACATTACATAATATAGTTTGCATATGTATCACAAAAGTATACATTAAAGTCATGTTGTGTAAAGGTTGTAGTGTACAGAATATTTAGTTGAAAGAAAATGTCAAATGATGTGATGTCTGTTTGTAGTCAGATAAAAAAAAAATTGAATCTGAATCTTGTCAATGTGGTACATACTGTATATAGTATCCATATTTACAGTAATGTATTTAATAGAGCATCATTGTTTTAATAATTCATTTTTAGGTGAATGAAGGTCCACTGCCCGGTCTTGCATTTGGATTCCCAGACAATGAGACAGAAATACCTCAGGAAGCACAGACCATTACAACCATCTCGTGGCAGCCCATCCCTCACACCACAGAGTATGAAGTCTCATGCAACCCACTAACACATGTGGAGGAGCAGGGCTTCCAGGTAAATGAATACATATGCCTCTGATATCAACATAATATTAACAAATCTTTCAGTACTATGGCTTAATTGTTTGATATTTTTATTTCAGATGCGTCTCCCTGGCACCTCAAACAGTGCTACGCTGATTGGTTTGACATCTGGTGCTTCCTATAATGTTGTAGTAGAGGCCATGAAGGGTGAAGCTAAAGAGAAGGTTCTTGAAGAAGTCGTAACTGTTGGCAATACAGGTAAATATTTGAAATTATTATGTTTTTTAGGATGAAAAATAAGCTATTCATTACAGTGCCATTAAATCCTAGGTTTTACTC
>JAVQKG010179421.1:0-14336 GCA_036025885.1 Hypseleotris bucephala
ATCAAACGTGGAGATTTTTTAAGCGGAGAAAAGAAGGGACTATACGCTGTCGGCGGAGTGATATTGCAGTAATGTAGCTATATCACTCCGCCGATGTTTGTTTACCTTTTTTTCTCCGCTTAAAATATTGCCTCGTGTCATTTTGTGTAAACCTACTTAGGTCGTTGGTAATGTCATGTACCCGTATTCAAATAGGCAAAATGTGGACAATGTTTGTCGCTTCTAAGTTGTTCTAATTTGTAGTTGAAGTTGGCCCCATAGGAATACATGGGAGAAGCTTTTACGCTAACACATAAAAATTCTCACTACAAGAATTGACCGCATGGATCAAGATGAGACAGGTATGTATCCACTCGTCTAAAGTGATTGAAGAACATAGTTGAATATAGCAAAACGGTGGTGTGTTCCTTTAAGATTTACTGTGCAATTTCTGAAAGTCCCAAAGCAAGCTACTATTTAAAAAAAAAGTGACTAATTTGTCATATACATATTTGGGGTGATTATGACTTTTTCTTATAGACAGACTTGTATTTCTGGATTGCATTCTTGATGGTTTTGACTGCCTACGGCCCCTCCGACCACCACCAAATCACACAACCACATTGAATCCTTACCACAATCCTAACATAGCCCTAACCTTTACCATGTTCATAAACATATTCTGGCGATGTGCTTAGATTCACCAGTTCTAATTCTAATCCAAATGAAGCATGTTCAAAACAGACCTGCTGAAGTTAAAACAGCACCACTTTGTGAAAAAAACATGATTTAAGTGACTTTGATGGCATAGTTCTTTAGGAAAATGGCCTTGTTGATGCCCGAGGTCAGAGGAGAATGCTCTTCATGATAGACAACAGTAACTCAAATAACTACACCGCCTGCAGAGAACCATTTCTAATCACACACTGAACCTTGAAGAGATAGGCTGCAGCACAAGGCAACTTTATAATCTAGTATTAGTTCCTTTTAAAAACAGTGGTATATGTGTAATGATTGATCAGTATTGTCATATTGGGATGGTACTATAAGCCATATATCTTGTATAGTATCGAATCAGGAGGTTATTCCTAGTTCTAGTTTCAACATTGCTTTTCATATAACCTTTATACCTACTTACAGTATAGAAAAGTTCATATATTACATTAAACATTACAAAAAGTCCCTGTAAATGAGGGGTAAGGCTTTCATTAAAGTGAAAAATAGTCCTAATGAAGACATCTGAGTAAAAGCAGCCATTTGATCTAAGTCCTGTCACCGTAATGTGAATGAACATCATTTAATTGAGTGTTACCACTTGGAAACAGTTCATTTAAGTGACTTCCACTGTTTTTTTTTTCAACGTGTGGGCCGTAATGAAATGTAGAGAGCTCAAAACATTTTGACAGAACCCAGCGAAGTGGGACGATGAGGGGGAAGCATGACTAGTTTTTCTGGATGTTTTGGTTCAGAACTACATTTAAATGAGAGTGGGCATTAGATGATGTAAGGACAAGATTGAAATTAGTTTTAGGAAGCTGGGTAACGGAAATAAAGAGACAAATGAAGAAATTAAACTTCGTCATAGGTCACCACAATGTATGCAAGTTAAGAAAATACAAAGTCAAAATTGAAATCATAATCTTGGTGTAAAGAAATCACCACTCCCAAATGAACTGTATATAGATATTTTACATTAAAAACAAAGATGATTGACCTATACTAAAACGTACTGCAACATTTAGCGCAATTATGCTGTACACATCTTAAATCTGTCAGGACCAGAGTGAAAGGGACCCATTAGGAAGGCTCTGGAGGGGGTCACTGCTGCAACAGTTGAATGGAGGAACTTTAAGGCTCTGCAGCGATCTGTCTTTGTGCTGCTCTGCTGCACTGAGGTGTGGTGTGGAGTTATAATGGTACCACCACCACTGGACGATAGGACACAGCAACAAACAAGAGAAGTCAACATAGACACAAGAAGTTACTGAGGATGTGGATGAAAGCTTAGCCAGAAAAGGAACAGTTAATTAATCTCGATTTGAGTCTTTCATTCTTCAAAGTGGCTTTGCGTCGTTGGTGGACATTTTGTGCAATTATAGATGGAGACAAGAAAATAACTTCTAAAATAATTTATAGATTTGTTAAAATGACTTGAATTTGTTTTGAGATTGGATTTGATTAAATGTATTTACTATTTTTTATTACCGCCAAGGTGGTAATGTTTTCAGTCCATCTGTCATTGAAGTTATTTTAACAATTTATTTGCAGTGTTATTAAAAAGGTGGTTTGTTTTGAAGAAGCATCATTAATTAAGTTTGAGATGGAAATGTAAAAATATCTTGTTATTACCTCTGCTTTCTTTCTGTTATTCCTGTTTCTAATGTGTGTGAATTCTTATGAAAGCCTCAAATGATTGTTGCACTTTGGAGTGAGAAGTTCAAAGCTGATATTTTGCTTTCAGATTAGGCATGGGAGGATAAATGTAATGCAGCCTTGCTAAAAACGAGCACGCTTGTTAGTTTAATGCAAATTCCTGGCACCCTAACAAAAGAAGTGCAATAAGTGCATATGCCTAGATAAATTTGCTCCAATTTTGTTATGTTATTATATTCAGCTTGTCACACACTTCTCCTCCAGGTCTCTATTATGTTAACTTGTTTTTCTATCATATTATTATGTTATTTTCACACCTAGAAGTTGAATTTTGTTTCGTTCACAAGTTTGAGTACATATGCTGCAGTGCTGACCATCTCAGGGGCTGAAAACAGTTGGTGTCACCGTTCGACCTAGACAGATCAAGAAGACCCACCTTTCTACTACTTTTCATTGTTAGTTTTCATTGGCTGTTGTAGTGAAATGGGTGTGGCCAGCAGGGCCTTAATTGGGCTTTTTCAGATGACACAACAGCTCCCCAAATAGATTTTTAATTAAAGTCTTTATTTAAGTAGAATTTAAATAATTCTATAGCAACCCTTAACTTATAAAACAAAAAGCTAATCTCTTAAATTGTAAAAAATGAATCCAATAAGGTTGAAAAAAAAAGCATAATGCATCCCCTTTAATGTTGTAGTACAACAAAACAAAAAACATCTACGTATGTTTGAAAGTTTCAATGATGCGCTCCCCTTACTCTCAATCTCAACATTCTGTCACAGTCTCACACAAACTAGGAAGTATCAGAATAATAAGGGGTGATCTGAAGTTGGCTTTTTTTTAAACTAAAAAATAAAAATAGCTGTGACTAACCTGTCAACTTTTAAATAAATCGTCAGCTCCCTCACTTCATTCCTGATAGATACTAGTTCTTAAATAAACAATGTTTCAACCAATTGGAGCACTCCTGTACTGTGGAAGTGTGTGATTGGTTGAAAACAAGTGTCCCTGCACTCCAAAACAAACCCTCCTAAAACACAGACGGTCTAATTTTTCTCTTCTTGTGTGCTGTACTGTTGACTGTGCAGTTACTTTTGCTCAAGCACAAAGTAAAATAATATTTAATACTGCAGCTTTAAGCAAATTTTAATGAAGCCTCATTCTTTAAAGGCTTGCACTACAAAGGATTCTCTGTCCATTACAAAGCACACTTCTTACTCAAAATCTGTTTCAATTGCTGCGGTTTCCAAAAGATGCACGTTTATCCGCGGCGTCTAAACACCTGTCAGTGCCCGGTGATGAAAAGCGTTTCTATGGCTCCGACAATAAAGCAAATGGAAAAAGCGCACAATACAATACAGTAAAGGAACGCTGAACGAGAATGGTTGTCGAGAGATCCCCAGTGGGTCATTCAATCTGCTGTGCCCTTGAACACATGGCTGCTTAGTGGAATAACTTATGATAAGTGCTACAATGGTGGAGAAGGAAATTATAGGGAGACCAGGGTAGGAGAAGGAGTTCAGCATATGTGTATATTTACCCCCATGGCAAAAAGGTGATGTTTTTCTGTTTGTTTTTTTTGCGTTAGTCAGTTAGCAAGAAGCTTGGAAAGTAATGGTCTAATTTTGTAAACAAATGCAAAAAGGTTCATAATTGGTTAGGGTTAGTGTTTTAACCCTAACCAGTGTTTTAAAAATTTAGTTAAAATTTTTTTACACAGAAATTGTTTTTGTACTATAGCAAATAAGTAAATTGACCATTTAACCATGAAAGATGCCCAGTTTGAATCTAGGTCAGGGCACTCAATCTTTGCTATTGCGAGATAAGGCTAATAACTTGGTGCAGGTCTGAAGTTTTATTAGTTTAATTTGCTTCAGACATTAAGTTAGATTTGCAATTCATCTTGTGTTCTAAATTAATGCCGAGTACATTTTGGCATTAATTTCCATTTGACACCTAGTTTGTTTATGCCGCCGGCTACATATTGTTTTATTGTCTTTGAATTAGCACACCTTGTTCTTTGATTTGAATAAGGCTTCTTGTTTTTGTCCTTTATAATATGCTGAATATATAATCTAATATTGTTGATATATATTGTTGATCAGAATGCATTTCAAAGCGAAACTAATGCTAAATGCCTTTGCTTTTAATCCGCACCGCACACTTCCCTTATACTGTTCTAGACTTCATTCAAGCAACTGCACCACTCTATAATATTACAAGTTCAAATCTTATTAATTAAGCCTTCTAATTCCCCTCTCTGAATCATGTATCAAAGACTAAAATAAATCTTTCATTTTGCATTGCGGTAGATTCAGCGGGAGCAGACGCAGGGGTAGACAGACGGAGATGGAAAACAAAAACACAGCAGCCTCATGGGAACGAAGGAGGAGAGCAGTGCTATGGGCATGAGAGGTATGCATGTGTGTGAGGAGTGGCATTTGTGTGCTTTTGGTGATTGTCCGACTCGCAAGGTTACACAACATTACCACCTAAATCTCTGTGGGGCAGGATGTATTTGTAGAGCACGCGAAGTATCACGTGACTGGACAGAAAACGTAAAGGTGGGGTTGCTCTAATTCATCACACTTTAATGGTCAGTGTGTTTGCAGGACAGATGCATTAATCAAATCAGATATTATAAACCCTTTACAAGCTGTTTATGCCAAGGAAGTGAGAACACAGTAACAAACCCAACATAGCCCACCCACCTTTTTTACCTGCATTTTTCACATAATACTTGACTGTTTTACATTATCTAAAATAAAAGTTTTAGTAACTAAAGTTTAACTACACAGCCAACATTAGTTAATGACGACAAGATAGTTAGACCAAACAGCCAAAGCAATCATTCCCAACTTAAGGGTTCTCTCAATGCAAGCATGTGATGCACCAAAACTTGAAAATGCTCGATAACAAGTTTTTTCTTTTGCTATCGACATTCTTTACATAGAAGCAAAAATTGTATTACCATCTATTTAAGCACGTCTCTATACAGTACACTGTGAATCATGAAGAGTGCCATCCAATTTCAATATGACAAATGCAAAACAAGCAAAACCAACAGCACGTTGTAATGCACTTCATACACTCTTATAGAAAAAAATATTGATGGCTACATAAAAACCTTTCTTTCTTTGCTTCAAACATCACAGAAGCCCACACACTTGCGGAAAGTCTCTTTGTGGAATATTGACTTTTGTTAAATAAACATCAATATTTTTTGCCACTCCCAAGTATCTAATTCGCACTCGCATCTAGATTATTGGGAAATCACTCTGCTTTAATTGCAACAGTAATGCTGTATCTTTTTAATGATATTGCTGGAGAAAAGGTCTATTCGTGTAACCCAATTAGTCATTGTATTTAGTAACCCAGTAGGAACGAAGGATTACAGTAGATAACTACATTTAGCTCGGACATAATCCTCACTCGTCACTTCCAGTCTCACCTAAAGTATGACCTGGAAATATCTTTAATAACTTGACTGTCATTTCGCCGTCTTTTCTCATCACAAAGTTAGTCAGTCACCCACAGCTCTTGGTAAATTCACAATCACCATCTTCATCATTGTCATAAAGTCTTGTCCTTCCCTCGTGCTCCTCATGCTCTATTGGACTGCCCTTTATCACCACAGCGTTCAGCTCATGTGTCAGAGCCCTGTCGCCTCTCTCTCTCTCGTGTGAGCTCTAACCTCAGCCGCAAACAGGCTTCTTATAAACATCACTATTCTCGATGGACCTTTAGTGTGGTGACTTATTTATATCTGCACAACAAAGTGTTTCCATCCAAGAAGGTCAAAGTGAACGGTCAAGCAAGACAGATTCAGTGTCTAGCTGCATCAGTACAACTGCGTGCAAACATCTGTCCTTTAAACAGGAGGGGACATACAGTATGTAACACCTCTAGGAAACCTCAAAGCAAATAGTAAAAAGGGAATGAATTTCTTATTATTCCCATAACTTACTATTTTTGGTATTTGGTATACCAACAGATAGAAGGCAGCATGCTGCCCTTCACTTTGAATGGTCAAACTACTTTCACTAACTGCTTACAGGACCTGTATTGATCCCCATGGGAAATTACTTACCTAATTACCTTAGCATACTTGCATACAAAACAGTCAAAAAAAAATGCAAACAATTACTTGTATAAATAAATAAAAGCAAATGTAATGCCCTGAGCAGCTTGACTAATTCTGGGGTATATGCTCTTTGATCAATTAAGCCACAAAATGCATTTTAAAGTATGCAACAATGAAAAGTAAAAACAAAAATGTCTACAAAAAATGATCTTATACTTATCCCGCAATGGTACAAACTTCTAAAATAAACACACAGTCCATAAAAATGATTAAAAATAATGATTAACTAACTATTTATAACTATACTGTGATAATAAGATTGCTAGCCCACTAAAATTCCAAAATTTTCTATCCATCCATCGGCCTTTGTCCTCACCTTCCCAAACCAACATCAACATTTTACATCCATTTTGATTTTACAATTGGTTGTTGTCCATAAAAATATGTTCAATATTTGTACCATCAATATATCACATTCCCTCCACATTGCTCACCAACAACCACAGCAATTTATCATCTGTCTTTGAAATACAATAACCACGATTGTACACAGTAGTAAAGCTGGGAGATAAATCAAGATTATAGAAAAAACGCCATACTGCCAGACCAATACCTTAACGTTTTTTAACTAACTGAAATACCCTTTTAATATACCAAAAGATCTATAAAAAATCTTTATCTTATGAAATCACTATATTTACAATATATGAATGTACATGACAAGATGCAGTAAGTGGCTTAATTGTCATTGCTCGTCAGTGCAACAAAATATAAATGGTTTTCATCAAAAACATTACGTACTGTTTTAAAGCTTTTTAGGCTCCTGTGTCTATTATATTTGTTGATGTTTCTGGCCCTGCTGAGACACCTGGATTTGGCCTTGTGTGGATCTGGATGAAAGGTCATTTTTTTATTGTGACATTAGCCCCTTGCCTTGACTTCTATTCACCTTCTTCACCTGCATGAAGAGACACTATTGACCGAAAGAACCTTCAATAGATCTCTATCTGGTTTTAAAATGTCTTTGTCATTTTAGAAACAAAGCAAACTACTAGTAATGCATATTTTGGAAAGCTATTTACTTACATGTATTGCACAGTACGAATGTAGCTATTGCTAACACTATGATACTATCGTACCTGCTCAGTTTTAACTCCAGATCAAAAAATTTCAGTCCTCATGTGACATCTACAGCCTAGTGCCATAGCTCAGCATCAGACCTGCAGGCCATTATCACCTCAGTGTGATTCATGTACTTGATTCACTGGCCCTGTGGTGACCCCTTCTCACATACATTATGGAGAAATATGCACAGGCAGCGGATCACACGAGATAAACAGGTTAGTGGTGCAAGAGATGGGTTGTGTAGTAATAGATGCTGGGTCAGGAGCAGTCATATGTCTGGGCACTATATGTTAAGATGAATAGAGCTGTCAATAAACTACAGCTGACGGTTTAGTGAAGGGGTGGCTAATATGGTAAAAAGATAAAAATATTTTTTTTAAGTCTGGATCACAATTTCAGAATGTTTTGTCTCTCACAGTATTCTGCTACATAAAACTTTTTTTAAACTACAAATTCACTAGCAGTAAAAAATACAATGAAGAGTAGAGCATAAATGAATGCACTTTCCCACCATTCATCATTTTGACCAAACTGAAGGAAAAGTAAAAAAAAAAATAATTTAAGTAATGACTCCTTACCTGGAGTTGGTCATGTCTGTCTGTCCCCCTTGGCTTTTCTCTAGGGCCAGTTTGGTGAATATTCCCACCAGTACCATGATGGCCACCACTCCACAGATAATGTAGACGATCATGTGTGTCCGATCACGGTAAGGCTCCTCTTGTACCTCTGTGACGGGGGGAGCCGGGCGCCCGGTGTTGGCCCACACTGGAGTGTCATAGTTGGAACAGGTGGACTGGTCCAGGCTGTGCACTTTGAACTGACAGCAAAATCTGTAGAAGCAAGAGCCACAGCAGAACATGTATATCCCCGCGTTACAGTTAAACGGAGGGTCCCACTGGCCCATCACGTCATAGTAACCCCAGCAGCGGTTGGTGCCAGTACTGGGGATCGTCTGCTCCTCAGTGTCCGAGGTCGGCGTGGGCAGGGCGGCCTCTGTTAATCTAGTGGCTTCTGTTTGGTTATTGGGCGTGGCCTGGGCCAAAGCAGCCCCAGATTGATGAAGGTTGAGCCCCCCCAGAGAGGTCAGCCCAAGCAGAAGAGCTAGAGTGAAGTTCAACAGGACAGGGTTCATGCTGGTGGCCATGTTGGACTTCCTCTAATGCAATGTTCAGTTCAGTGATGACCAAATAAAACCTCCAATGAAAGAGATGGAAATTGCCTTTTCTTGATGACTTCCGGTCAAGTCACTGATTGATGTACAAATGCAAACCAATGTCATTCATAAACTAAACGGGCTAAACACTTTTAATGAAGATGCTGTTGTGTGTATAAGACAATGCATTTATTTGCCATTGGAGGTGTTGTAGCTGCACACAGTAACTGTCATGAGGAGGCAGACAAATGAGTCAAAGAAATCAATCTCACTCTCAGCATTTTCTTAACAGGGAGCAATATGTCCCCCGGGAGCCAGCACTCACTCGCACCGATACGCTAAAATCATTGACAGTATGTGGAGGTGTGTGTGCGTATGGTATTGGCAGTAAACAAATATTGCAATATTGAGAAAGTGTCACTTTTTCTAAAGCAATATGTCATCTACAGATAGCAGAGGAGTATGTAAACAAATCCAGAGCCTTGGAGCAAATCCAGTTTAAGAGGGCGAGTTACCTACGAATGAACTCGCCTCTGGCATAACAGCAAAAGGCTCCCCTGCTGAGTGGAGGAATAATCCGTAAAAGGAGGATTGTGGATCTCTGACAGCAAAAGTAAAAAAAAAAACATACAAATGATCCCTCTCTCTCTCTGTTTCTTCTGTTTTTCCCAGCCTCACTCTGGAGTGAAGGGCGAGCTATTGCCCCAGTCAAGTGTCCCAAGAAAAGTGGATTCTTCAGCCTTTGGATTTAAAAATTTCCTCTGGGTTTAATTTACACCTATCATCCTTACACTGTCATTGTTACCGTTCACATGAAGCATTTTTAGTTTTGAAGTGGTCATCTTTGCACTTCCTTTTTAGTCCACTCTCAGCTTCAGAAGTCTTTTGTTGAATATTCCCTCCTCCTGTCGGGATAGGTGTCAGCTCAGTGTCCTGGCGGCTGTTGTCAGGTTGTATTCCTAAAGTGATTATAGTCCAACAGCGCTGCTCTTTCACACACGCACACACACGCACACACTACTGAGACAGCCCTGTGGAGACACTGCTCTCTCAGTGCCACTGGAGTTTCAGAAAGAAAGCAGCTCCTTTAGCTGTTCGTCTCACTCTCCACTGAAGTGGTCCTATCCAGATATCTGTAACCGACCCAGGACCAGAGCGCCTCTGTCACTCACTGTGCCCTACAAGTGCTACAGCGGGAGGAGGGGCTGCTGTTGTCAGACGGACTAGGGTCTTAAAGCTGTTGCTTTGCTGCGTTTATGACTCCATTAAAACAAGACCACAGTGGAGTGTCCCACAAATTGGATCATTACTTTTGTTTTTTTCTTGATCACTTTGTTGTTGTGATCTTAAATTGCCTGTCTTTTTCTCTCATGACTTACCTCACTGCCGCCTGGCTTCATAGATATTATGGTGAGGCTAAAAGGCTTTGGACTCTACACATTTACTCTAATACTTCCAGCTCATTTGGACAACAGAGACAAGTGGAGATGCGACAGCGCAGCAGCGCACTGGGGCTCATCAAAAATATCCTGTTTTCAAAGAAGCCCTCTCGGGAGTACAGAACTGCAGCAGAGCTATGTTGGTTCCAAATTCCAATTTTCTCAGATCAAGTAATAGTTTGACCTTTTTCCACAGAAAAAAAACAAACCATTAATATGCAACAGTTTTAGGCAAATGTTGCAATTACTGATGCAGTAAATCTGCAGTCAGTTAGTCCTTGTCCAACTGCAGCTTCTCTGAAAACAGGCATAATTTGATATATATGTATATGAGTTTTATATATATATCATATGTATGTGTTTTCACTGGTGCTCTGCTTGTGGGATGCTCCAAACAGAAATCAGTGAGATGCTTTAGTTATTCCATCCGGCTCGTTTGTTGTTGTTCCTCAGAGAGTATTCCTGGTATTCCTGGCTCCGTGGCTCCGTGTGTCCGTATGCTCCAGTTTGTTCCTCTCACTCCTGCTGCTGCTGCTGCTGGTCTGTGGTAGGACTCAATGACAATGTCTCACACACGGATGCACCGAGGCGCTCGCTCACTCCTCCCTCTCCTCGCTCGCTCCCTCCCTCTCTCTTACCTTCACAATTGAGCAGCGCCTGGCTCTATCCCATATGTCACTGACACTTTCTTCCCATTGTTGTTTCTTTTTATCACCATCTCTCTCTCTTCACCCTCCGATTCCATTGCATGTTTTATTTTCTGACAAATCTTTCAATTTGCCTTTAACCATAAGGGCTATCCTGATTTTATCCACGCTCTTTCATTACCAAAACCAGTTTTGCCTCTTATACAATCCCCCAGGTGGCCACTTGGGGTACTTGTACCAAAGGGATATAGTTTTAGGTTTTCCAACATCAACAAATAACAATTGTTTACCACATGGCGGTGCAGAAAAGTGTAAAATATTTTTTGCTATACATTTTACAACGTCTGTAAAAAATGCTCTGAAGGTACAAAGTGTGCGATGATTCAGTTCTCTCATGTTTTGGTGTACTGTTGCCAGTTCTTTAATAAACATACACTTTTTTTTACCAGAGAATTGTGTTTCAGTTGGAAAGTGAAAACCACTGAAATGTTTTTGCCACCTTTTGCCTTAATACATGCATGAACCATAGATATTACAGTTTTCAACATACATGCAGACATCCAGTTCAAGTGCCTGAGAAAGAAATGCTGTCTGTGCATGTGTGTAATTAGTGCTGCAGTTCTTTGTGTCAGCGCCAACATGTGTGCCACTGCGGTCTATCAGCTCTGATTTAGGAGACAGAACCAGGCGCGGCGGAGAGAAAAGAGGGAAAGGCAGGGCGAGATAAACACCGCAAGACAGGAAGGAAGGAAGAGTGAAAGAGAGCGAATGAGGAGAGGAATTAGGAAGGAGGATTAAGCAGTGAGGAAGAGACTGGAAGAAGTAGAGTCAAAAGGACCAAGGAGATAGACATGTAGTAAAAGGTATTGGGACCTTGAGGAAAAGTGACATATTGGAAATGGATAGAAAGAACTTGACTTGTCATAAACTGTTCAAAACGTAATGAATTTTCAATAACGTGAACTCGATTTTACTGAAAATTCTTTGGGTATTTGCATAAACTGGTAACCCACCCCAGACAAAAAGGAACTCTGCTTAATATTTGATTCCCTTTTGAGGTGGGTATCAAAATATTCTGCTGTTTTGCATAAAATGTAAAAGCATTTTTATTCCCTATCGTCCTGGTTTTTCAAAGCTGCCTTTTGTCCTCTCTTCAGTTTGTATCAGTGCATAGTGGAGACGCACTTTTGTGTTGATGTTGTTGTCTGCAAGTACAGCCCCAGCTCAGCTTTCTGTGTACTCCATCCAATGCTCTCAGCCTAAATTCTCTTCAAAATCTCTGGCAAAGTGCATCAGGAGTTATGTCAAGAAAAGACACGCACAGACACACACGGCTAAGAAATATACTTTTTATTTGCACGCCCTACATGCAAATACACACTCTCTACACTGCCATGACTTCACGATACGCCACGCACCACAAATCGGCTAATCCTCTTCCTGCCCTGCAGTCTGACGTTAAAGTGTCCTCAGCATATTTTTGCAAGAGAGTTTTATTTTAGGGGAGAAAATGAAATCAAAGTTGTTATGGAATTCAGACTGGGCTAGCTTGAGATAAACACGTCAATCAGGTTGCGCACATGAACTAAGGAGAGAGATAGGGGAATAGGTGGAAGAAAGAGGGAGCAAATTGCATATCAGTCTAGATCATTTCACTTGGGCTGTGTCTCGAGAATACAGCAGACTTTTTACTGCTCTATCTTACCACACTCCCACAGCCTATAGAGGTACATAGGAATCCATAATGTGGGAATAAAGCCAATAGTTTAGAATATTGATTTCTGATTCACTATTAATTGTGAGCTGCCCAAATGCACACTAATGTATAATGTATAATGGTAAAAACACAGATCAGTATTTGCATAGGCCTTGCATGTGTTAATATGTGGTTTTAAGCTGTTTAATGCCTATGTTTCGTTTTGTGTCATTTAATCTCATGTGTCAATTCTTACAATCCTAATTCTGGCAACCTGATAGCAACTAACACTTTTAGCACTGTTAATACCTACAAGCAATGAAATATGCAAATTTACTGGGCTGCAACTAACTTAAGCTTAATCTATTCCATCTGAAAACTTCAAGATAGAGCTTATTTTTCATCTTATATATAATATATATGTTTTTTGTTTAGTGTTGGCCTTATTATGCGTGGAGGATCTCCCAGCAAATGGCATGTTAGACTAGAGTCTGTATATTCCAATCTGGCTGATGTCAAGTTAAATTTCCATTCTATGTATTCTCCTCAAGCAAACATTACATAACTGTATATAACTGATCCCTGTTTTTTCATTTTATTTCTATTTCATAATTTTTTATTCTGTACTAGATAATGATTTAGTGTAGGAAGGACACAAAGTGAAAGACATAGAGAAGTCACATACAATGAAAGAATGTCTATTCATCAGCACCTGTCGTTCACATTTTTCTAACCCAAGGCCTGTCTATAGAACATGCATACAATAAGTAAAAGCATAATAAAATTAAAATCTGAAACATTTTTTAACATGAGGATCTTAAACAAGGAGTGACATGAAAAGAAAACTCAACTTTTCTCTGGAGTCCCTTGTTCCTCTGTCAATGCCAGCTCTCATTAAATAAAAGTTTTATTCGCTGGTGCCCCCTGCGCTGTCTTCCTGTCTCTAATTCCAATTTGTGGCCATGTGCTGTACTGTGATCTCTCTTTGTCTGTGACCCGCTCGGCTTTCAGCTTTTCTTCTGTCAAAAGATAGTGTAGTCTTCCTCGTGTGACACAAAAAACAAATGGATACGATGTTGTAAGTGGAGCTCCGGTCTAACCTCGCTGTGAGACAATGTAGGTCAGTTTCAAAGAAAAAGACAAAAATCTATAAGGATTCTCAGATTTCTTGTTGTGGATTGATCTGGTTATTATTAGTGCATCATTTTATAATGTGTACCAGATTCCAACATAATGGTATAAATAGAACAGTATGTCCTTGGTGACTGTAGGACTGTTAGGGGTCAAAGGCTACTTGACTGCACAGCATAAAAAATATTTACAGATTGATATCTTGAGATCTTTAGAATTCAACTTCCTGCTTATTGTCATCAGTTAGTGATTACACTGGACAATAGTCAGTTTGTCGCAGGGCTGACAATTGAACACACTGACAGATCACATCCGTGCATCCATTATTTTCACCAATTCACATACATGTCTTTTGGAAAGACAATCCAGAGAAAGCTGAGAGAACCATCAAGGGGAGGACCTCCACTAAAACTTCTACTGTGCACCCCAACACAGTAACTTACTTTTTACATCCATTGCTGTATTTGTGGAAAACAAATTCTCATCTGTACCGTATGCATATAATTATATCGGCAAAACGCGAGAATCGCGTTCGGCGATATTATGGTTTCATGTCTGTCCGCGTCCGCAGATTGGCCGTGTGACCGCGAAAACTCAAAAACGAAATGCCCGATCACTTTGAAACTTTGCAGATACTTAGACCCTATAAGGACGCCGAACTGTATCGATTTCGGTACATCTGCGATGAATAGTAATTAAGTAATTAATT
>JAVQKG010179500.1:0-12078 GCA_036025885.1 Hypseleotris bucephala
TATGTGATAAACAAAAGACTTTTGTGTTCAAGCTTTACCAGATGAAATAAGTAACTGTATATTTTTACTTTAAGCACATTTTGAGTGTTCTCTCTCTTGGTCACAAAAAATTAGGCTTATAACTGAGCTAATTGGCAAATGCTTGTGCCACTGAGTTTTTGGCTATGACAGGAAATTTAAGTTGCAGTCAGGGAAAGGATTTTAGTAGGTACTGCTGTAATCTGGATTTGAACCCACAACATCTCAACAAGCTGCAATCAGCTCTGCATATGTGCTGCTACTCCACTGCATATGTGCTGCTACTCCACCAACTGAACCAAACACCACACTTTAACTTGATATTTCCCTTTTATTGTGTTTTATTGCCATTTTTGTGAATTGTATTAAAAGCACATAGGTTCAAAATGTTCTCCAAAACTGGTCAAGCCTAACCCTAGTTGTAAAGGATCAAACATAATGTAGCCTTCTGCCAACAGAAGTGTGACTCCACTAAAGCACCATGTAAAACTTTACTTCTCAGCAACTTTTTTTTGTTCTGGAATTTTTCAATCTGACTCCATGAGAGTACACACAGAGCAGCTGAAGGAGCACCACCAGAGCCAAGAATTCAATTGATGCTATTTGTTTCCATTTCCGGCTATTTGGCGAAGACGATATTAGATAAATATGTTATTCATTCCTGCTTGAAACACAGTGGCTTCTGAGAAAATATGTTAGTCTACTTTTTTCCATTGACTGTAAATAATTGAACAGAGAGTGGAAGGCCTCTGCAGGGTTCATATTGAGTTTTGTGCTTTCCCGACTTTCCGCACATCTGTTCCTACTGGTGCGTCTTCCTTTTTACATACATTCACCAAATCCTCTTCTTCCCACAAATAACATGACAATGAACAATGCTGTCTTGAAATCTATTGCTTTGAGCTTTTGACAAAGTAAGGTGCACAAAGGTACAATATGGCCAGACTCCGGTGGGTTCGCTCACGCTAACGCTACTAGTCTTTTTGCATGCTTTTCTCCTGCGCAGGCACTAGCAGTCGACGCCCGAGGGCCCTGACAGAAAAGATATGACATATTAAAAAAATAGCACGGGGAACGAAAACAACTTCCCCCCATGAAGACAAAAAAGGCCTGTGTTTTACATCTCTTTTTACCACGACAGCTTCAGGGACAGTTTATGTGCGGCAGACTAAAGATACTTTGACACTGTCAGCTTCTGTCACAGAAGTTACCAATGGATGCTAGTGAAGGAGGCGCGCTATGTTGATCTGCAAAATACTACTGTGTAAGCCGACTGGGTCTTTTGTGGCGATGTCTAGAGGCCTTTATGATAATGAACAGTAGGTCTTCCCCCCACTAAAACATATCAATAAATAAAACATAGGGATCCCTGCTATTGTGGTAAGGTTTGTTGTACGCAAGGCCCTGTTAGGTCGCTGCCACTTTAAGACTTGATATTGTAAACACTTACAATCCACCTGAGACCAAGCAAGCTACATTTTTTATCTGCACAAGAAGAAGTATACATAATTAAGAAAGGAAAGTGTAAAGATGTAATTAGTGTGTTGTTGGTAATCTTGATAACCATTATTAAGTAGCTGTTAAAGATACATGACTCTGAGCCATATTTAGAGGAGCTAACTTATTCATCAGGCAGATGTTTGCAGAAGCTCTACAGAGGAATCCAGCAGAACAGACGGTACAGTTGTGGGCTGGTGAGAATGATAGTAGTCGCGTATGAGTAAGTGCAAATTTGGGGATTATTTGAAGCAGAAAATGTACAAAACAATGATGAGAATATAAATATTATAACTTAAAGCAGTAGCAAAATATAAGTGTGAAGTGAAGTTATACAAAATGGAAGATATAGCGTACTAGCCCAAGTTCTTTGTTTCTATGGTACTGTCTTTTTAAATCCCAGGTTTAAGGTGTGCCTTCGGTTCAGTATGGTGAACTATACTCCCAGTTATACCAAGATGTACTTACGGGCAGGGAAAAAAAGTTAATGAGATATGTACACTGCTGAACAATGTTAACAATAAAAATTGTTTGCTATTTTTAACCAATAATGCTTTTGAACAAAACCTAAAATGTCTCATTTTAACTTGCGAAATTGTGAAGCGAGTTTAATTAATTTATGATACTTGAAATCATAGTAACAGGACATAATATACACTATATACAATATATATATACAGATGTAAAGCAATTAGTTGTATGTATGAATTCGTTAGTTGTCTATATTTGTCATTTTGCAGAAGTTAGTTTCATTTATATGAACAATGTAAACAACTGCCCACAATTAAACCCAAAAGTCAAACCCCTATCAATAATCATTGCAAAGTTATTTATTCAGTTAAAGGGTACTTCTTGTTTAATGAACAAATCACTTTCCATATTATTATGATTTAACACTTAACAGTGTCATATGTTGATGTGCTGAAACACTTACAGCAGCTAAATTGTCATTGGTTGAATTGACAGGGACCCAGTGTGTGTTCAGTCTCTGTAGCCTTTCTGATGCAGACTCTTGTCATAATCATACTGCCCCCTATTGGTGTAATCTCGTATTACACCATTATTTGATTAGGTTAGGAAATAAGGGTGGGTGTAACACATTATTCTAAGATTAAAAAATAAAATATAAAATGCCAAATTAGATTTATTGAATCTTACTTTTCAATTGCAGTACAAAACACTAAACTTTATATATGCTATAGATAATAATTCAGTCTATATACTGAATAAACTATTATAGACTATGCAACTAAGACATTTTATTGTTAATATTTTCAGCATCTCCTGTGTCCAGTGTAAGACTATTATAAACTCTATAGTCTCTTTTTTCTCCTCCTAAAAGCCACTTTCTGAGCAACTGTTCTGAGCACTTAGTATAAAACAAATAGTGTCTATATAATATAAAAGAAACCAATCTGTATCAAACCCATAAAACCTATAACCCATTAATGTCAGTTGCTCAACTAAAGTGTCTAAGATTGATTATTTTACAGATTTTAGTGTAAGATTCACATCTATATATCACTTTGTAACACATGCAATATTTCATATTGTTTGAATGAGCAACGAGAAAAGGAAATATCTACCGAAAAATATGTATCAAGTTTTTTGGTGGCCCAATGCTGTTAATTAACAAGACAATATGACCTGACTATATATTGAAATAGTATTATTCAATAGTACTTTCTAAGAACCAGACTGTAATGACTGTAGAAGCTAGACACAGCAGTAGTTAGTTGAGAGTCTGGCTGGAATAATGAGTGGCCTGTGCATCTGCATGTGGGAGGGGCTGCTCATGTTTAGAAGATTGCTCTGATTGACTCCAGATGCTACAGAGAAAATAAACACTTTTCATTTTTCATTATAGCCTCATTTGGTAAAGGAGTTTTACCATTTTAAGCATAATATCCAAACAAAATAATGTCCTGTACATCTTAATGATATACCTTTAATGTTTTTCTTGACCTTGAAATAGAAAGATAGAGGTAAGTGATTATGATTATGTGAAGCTAGCTAACATACTTCCATGATAATATGTTGGCCTAAACAGCAAAGAAAAAACACTTTATAATGGCTGCATGCTAGCAGTTTATAGATAGACCTAAAAGTTTGCATCGATTTACGCGACATTTTATCTTGGGAATAAAACACTAATAACTGCATTTATAACTCAATTGTGTTGAAGTAATGTTTTGTAAGTTACTAATACTTAACAACTAATCATTAACTGGTGCTTTATAAAGTGTTACCCCAAAATAATATTGTGCATATATATTACATGCCACAGTACAGTCAGAGTGTTACAAATGAAAAAAGTTATAAAACAGATTGATTTCTATTTACTCCAATCCCTAACCCTGAAAATGTCCCTATAAAGGAGAAGCTTGAACCACAGTGAACCAGCTCTTTCACTGATCCAGTCTACGTCCCGGGCCTAAATTGAAAAGGCCAAACATGTGTGCACTAATACAGCCACAGCTCCCCAGGGCAGGAGGCTGGTTTGGCAGTATCACAAGGCGCGGGTCAACTGCTTGTGCCAGCGCGGAGTGAACAGTAACCCAGTGAAGTCTTTGAATGCAGTGGAATCCTCTCCTCCTCCACAGCTCCTCTGGGAGGCGTCAGCAGCCTGTGGAGAGAGCGAGGTAAGACGGGGCCTGTCAGGAACAAAGCTCCAAATTCACATGATATGTTTAGCTAAAAGGGTGAAAGAGAAATGAATCAAAGCTTGGTGGGATCAAAGAAACGCAACAATAAAGTCAAGGCGGTTGCCATGGGACCAGCAGGAGATGCATATCATTTATAAGTTGTTGTGCAGCTCTGTCAGATGTGCAGGGAATTGATTGTTATTGTTGGAGGATGAACTACTGCTGGAGGGGGTTAAGAGCAAGGGTCACACTGCGCTGTGAGAGAGATATATCGGTGCACTTGTTTTAAACAGCAGCTGTCTGTGATCAGTGTCAGAGGCCACAGCAGAGTCGTGATAACACACAACATGACAGACACACAGACAACTTTGTCAACCCCATAAATATCTCATCGGCACCAGCCACTGATAGGCTAAACATTTGTTTTGAATCTTACATTGTCAGAGGTTGTGATCATTGCTTCTGTTTGAATGTGAAATCAAATAGACTTAAGCTGTGTGCACCACCCAGTTTTGTTTTGATTCATGTAAAGTCATTTCTAAATGGAGCATGTTGAGGCACGAAGAGGGGACATCACTTTGATATCCTTCAAACAGTCTATACCATCGATGAACCTCTATATGAAATATGTAGCAGCCTAATAATAAACTGACTTGGAAGTGTTTAAAATAAAGTGGTTGCAGTTAGTATTTGTTTGCAGGGAGGAATTTTAACATTGCTCGTAAAAGTTGTTTCTGTATCAGTTTCAAGTTTAAAAAAATATAAAAATAATTTTGAAGCTTCAAAACTTTTGTTCACTTTTTTTCACTTCAAGTTTTAGGCAAATTAGGCTATATCACTTTTGTGCCAGATAATCTAAGAAGTGCAAAATTGCATGCATAAAAGGTAAAACTTTATAGAATAACTGTACACTATTCAGCTGTAATAAAATTAAAAATATGTAATTTATAATTGTTTAATGAACATTAAACAGCTATTTAGTTAACACTGATTTTGACAGAATCCTCACTTCTGAAGAGGTTTGATATCACTTTTGTGCCAGATTAACTCTGTGCACTGTGCACAACTTCAGCGCCACATGGGAGCAAAATGAACATCAACAAACCTACGGCATAGATAAACCACTAATGTGCTGCTTGTAAACCCAGACAGGTGAGATTTCTACAGTAAGAGCTCGACTGAGCCATGGGCATAGTCAGTGTATGTTCTACATGGAGACGTAGTGACTGACAATTTCCTTCAAGCATATGCTACAGCAACACTACAGACATATTTTTGTAGAAACCCAGTAACACCAAAATGTGCTGGTTACACAGTATCAAGATCAAAACGAGTGTTTCCTCTATTCTGTAATACTCTATGCCCACCCACTTCAGGAGAACCAGACAGTTTGATTGACATGACAGCAACATGTCATTAAGATTATTATTATTTTTCTATGGAGGTGTGTGTTAGCACCTTGGTGTGTGTTGAGTCTGTCTGCTGCTCTCTCAGACTGCACCCATGGGATGTCCCAAAATAACAACAAAGGGCCCTTAGTGGGTCGGATGAAAGCCCTGTCACCAACCATTTGAGCTCAGAGAGTCTCCTCCCCTACTGTATGTGTGAGTGGCACCTCACAGGGCGCACGCTGACAGACCACAACAAATACCTACACATTAATGTCATGACTGCTGGATGTGAAGTAGGCCAAACGGGTCAGGGTTCTCAATGCTCTTTTAGTTCATTGGGTTGGTTTAGTGGCAGCATGAGTTCAAATGCAACACCATTTTTGTTTATTATAGGTAGTCTTAAAGCTAGCACAGTACCTGATATTTTTTACTTTGTATTTAAGCAAAAATACTTACACAAACACAATCAATAGTACAGCATACAAAGTCATCTGAGAAATAAATGAGACTTTGAGATCCTCTGTGGGCTGTATTTTAAGGATTTTGTTTTAGAGCACAGGGACACATCTTTTCTACCAATCATACACAGGAGTTCTCATTGGTTGAGACATTGTTTATTTGTCAAAAACTACTACTGTACTGCAACTTTACTATTGACTTAACTGGAAATGCTGTATAGCACCAAAAGAAATGAGTTGTAATACCTTGAGTTTTAAAATAAATATTTTTTTTGTTTACATCATTAAGTTTTTAGATGAGTACTTTTTACTTCTATATATGCCGAAGTAGCCTGTGAACATTTCCTAGCAGAGTTAAAATTTTGGCTGCTCTTTCACTGACACTAAATATATTGTGCTTAAAATTGGCTACTACAAAGTCCCATTAGTTTTGTACAAATCTTTCCTCCGCTGATGTCAAGCCAAAAAACAAGGCCTACACAAAGCAGCGAAGGACTCCATTGTTATTTCTAACTGGGAGAAGCCCTGAGGTTATTTTTTCTCTGCCTTGAAACAAATCAATGAAGCGCGGCTCACTTTGAACAATTGCACATTTTCTGAAATCAGATGTGGGCCGAGGATCCAGCCATCAGCGCGTTTATTCTGTTTGTTGACAGTGGAGGACTTTGATAAACAAGTCTATGCTTTGAAACAGGTGCCTAACCACGAGTTCAAATTGGAGACGCAATTCAAAAAACACACTGATTAGAGCGTGTTGGTTATTCTGCGTGCAACTATACGGATGCTGCGTATCCTTCACAAAGTCTTTTATTTTTTAAGATTGCGATAATATTTTACAGCTTTTCCCTCTAGTGAAAATGTTTGTTCCATTATAGGCTAGAACAGAAAATCCATGTGAACATTTTCTTTGGCCTGTGGCGCCATCATGTGGTCACTTTCATCACTTACATCTAGTGTAGGCCTAGAATTGGCATTACACTGGTTTTATATTTTACTATAACTTAATACATTTAGACAGGACAGCTTATACATAGTTTGCTGAGAAGATAATTTACAAGTATTTTAACAATATGTGTTCCCACACTTCTCAGCACCAGTAAACACAACACACAGTCAACCAACTACACTTATACCTACTATCAACATCTGGGAGCGCTTTTCAATCGCTATCTACTAGCAGCAAATAGCCTTAAATCAGTCATTTTAATATCAAAGCACTTAACACTAGAATGATGATTACTTGCAGGTGGAGATCCATGCTGCTTGTCAGGACCACATTTGAAGAAAATGACTGAGCCCTTATCCGACACGTACAGTGCAGCCAGTGTTCAATAGGCAAGATCACATTACACAAGATTACTTTGGAGTTTGAGCAATTTTCCTAAATTACACTGGCCTTTGGTCTCTGCTAAACTTGATTGACTTGAATGGTTTTCATTAGAAAGATCTAGTCTCTTGATGCTTGTACACAAAAAGTTGGGGCATTGTGCATTCAAGGGTGAGCGAGTGCAGCTGGTACATTAAAAGTGAGCGGATATGCAAATGCTTTAGTGAAAATGCTTCATCATGTTCACAAGGAAACACAGACGTGGTTGTTCGATTTGGATGTTTGATCAGCTGACGTCGGCTAGGTTTGGGACTATATATTTTGTCTGATCAGTAACACAATACATACCATATCCACACATCCACTGTTGTGTAATACAGTTTGATATATCTAGTGTATGTTCATGAGAAGAAACCCCTTAAAGATTCACACTAGAAGCCACATTTGAACTTTCCTACACTCTTGCTGTCGTTATTAATCAAACAACTAGAATGTGCATAGTAGAAATCAGTTAGATGTCACTAGGAGCCTGAACCCAGCTTGACAAGAAAATAGCCGTAAATAACGTGACCACCCTCATTACCCTTCAAGAAAATACTTAGAGATGGGTCCAAAACGAGCAGTAATCCAAAGACACTTTGAGCGTCACAATGAATAAGATCTGTTTGTTCGGACTGGAAGCACTGACACATTTCTGTCAGATATTTGGCTGATCATATGGCCTAAAAGATGGGATCCAAAACTGTATCTGGTAACAAATTATAGTGAATCACTAGGATATCTTTTTTGCAAATAGAAAGGAATGTGTTTGAGTAAGAAGTCAAAATATTATACAACCCACACAGTATTGCTGTAGTAGGATTAATAACGGACACACTGCTTGAGAAAAGGGTAGTTTTGTCTTTTGGCAAGCTCAGTTCTATAAAAATATTAGCAAATAGCCATAGTGTAAAGTATAAAGCTTTAATCACCAAAATGTATCAAAGACGAATCATAGATAATGGCAACGTGTTCAATCACGTGGAATGTGTCTTGAAAAGAACAGAAAGCATAAATCTGGGCTGCTTATTGTTCACATTTTTCAGCAATGCTCCAGGTAACAACTTCTAAAACAACTACTACTGCAATTTAACAGCTAAAATAGCATCTAAGAAGTTCATAGTGTGAACCACTTGTGTGTGTCCAAAGCCATGTTTGCTCAGTAGTTGTGTATACTGCCTCTGTGTCCTTTCTGTCCCCTCCGTCTGGACCAGCATGTTCAGAGACTGGAGAGACGAGTGTGGGGTCGGTCCATCTAACATGGTCTCAGCTATTAGCAATGCACACCCTACAATTGAACACAATGTGGAAATAAACAAATTACAGAAATTTTGATATGTAAACACGGTCTATTACCTATATACTTTATTGGCTTAAACTGGTTGTACTATCAATTTAGTTCTTTGAGAAAAAAAAAAGAAAAAATTAAATGTCACACTTTGAGACAAAGCATAGCGTCCAGGAGGTTGTCTGTGTATTTAATGTCTTTAGTGATGAAACCATGTTTGCTCAGCAGCAGACTGTACTCCTGTGCACTCCTCTGTCTCCCTGGACTCATGCTAAGTGCCTGGAGCAGCCCACGACTCGGGCCACATCTGTCCTTGTTCAGGAAGATCTCACTTAGCAGGACTCCACAGCCTATCAGCACGGTGCAAGGTATTAGTGCACACAGCCTCTACCATAGTTTGTGTTTTTACATGTTAATTATTTAGCATGTTGCATAAAAATATAAAAACACTAAAATTGAGTAAGGGTTAGCCTATATATTATAAAGTACAGTATAAGTAAAAAAAGAAGATTAAATTAAATTACACATAACACAAATAAATGCACATTTGTTTTGTGTATTAATGAATACTAAAATGATATGTTACCTGGGGTACATGAATCAGCAATTTTTTTCAGCAGTAAATCCACTTTCTCATCAGACCAGTCATGAAGAATTCTTGCCAATACGTACAAGTCCACTTTTGGCAATTCATCTTTAAAAAAGTCTCCTGGTCATACAATGTGCAAATCCATTAGCTTGATAAATAACAGCTATGAAACATTATGTCATTATCACTATATTTATGATGAGCATATTTGCTTTTACCTGACATAAATGAGACCCTGTTGTCTGAGTCTGTGTGCTGGGGATGAAACGTTTCACTCATTTCAACAACAGCGGGTAAGTCATACACAACTACTGACAGCTGAGGATGGGCTTTAGTAAGTTCAAAGGCAATGGCTCCAGTACAACCTATAACACAAAAGCATACATTTATAGTCTATATTATTTCAAATATTTTGTATTCAGCTATGCTTTTCTTACCTCCAAGGTCACAGGCGGTTTTATGTGCAGACAGATCAAAGGCTGTTGCTACAGCTTTTCCTGTAACTTTAGCAATGCTGTGCATGGCATTCATAAACCTCAGTTTGATCACTTGGCTGTTATAGTATGTGTCCTATAGAGTCACATAAATGATACAGGGGGAGAAAACAAAAAACATAATATTTTCAATTCTCTATAATTTTAATGTTTATGACGACCTAAAATTACAGAGTCTAAAATAAACACCTGAAACAGATCTTGTGCCTTCTTGCCAAAGGCTTTTTCATGCTGATTGGTTCCCTCTCGTACAGCATTTTCAAGATGAGAGAAAAGAGGCCACACTACATTATCCGTGTGCAGAATGTAACCATGCAAAGAAAAGGGGGAATCAGACCCCAGGAACTGTGCAGCCAGTGAACTGTTCTTGTAGACTGGCTTCTGGTGAGCTGTCAGACAAAAGACATAACTCAATTAAGAGACCCTCTCACATCAAATGTTAGACTAATGGTTAATTAAGTGACTTACATTTGCTCCTTGACTTTAACAGCCCCAGAGACACACAGGCCTCCAGAAGACACTCTGTTCCTTTGACAGAAGATTTGATTTCTTCTGCCACCTGTGAAGCTTCCAGCCCTGGCCTTCTCAGTAGCAGGTCAAACACCCCCAACTTGGATGCAGTAAAAAGTGCCTAAAATATTTGAAGATAATTTGAATGTAAGATAATATAACACTGAACAGTGTGCCAGTTAAATGTAAGTAATATTTAATGTTATTATGAATACCTTTGAAGATCTGAATCCATCCAAAAGGGTAATAATCCGCTGTAGATCTTCCTTCTTGGGTTCAGTGTTTTCACTCTCTGATACATTGCGCCCTCTGCTGGCGTTGTTTGATAATGGCATATGCTCTGATACTTGGCAATCTGCTCCATGTTTGGACAGGCTGTTAGTTTTCAGTCGGGAACTTTCACCCACATCCTTTTGACCACCTTGTCTTTTTACCTAGCAGGCGGACCTTTTTTGTTAAGATATATTAAAACCGGTGTATTTTTAAAGGAAATAAAAAAAAAACACCTTATGAAGAGGGCTTGCTGAAGGGCTGCCCTCAGATGGATCGTTAGATAGGTCTTGAGTTACGACAGAGGTGGTGTCTGGGTCGTTATAGCTTGGTTTGACAGATGCACTTTTTTGTTCAGAGGAAGGAAGGTTGTTGTAAATAATGCCCAGCTGCTTGCAGAAGTGGTTGAGGGGGAAACCCACAACATTGAGGAAGTCTCCATGGACATACTCCACCAGCATTCCCCCGAGAGCCTGAATACCATATCCGCCTGCCTTGTCCCTGGTACACAAGCAGTAAACATGTTTAGTAACTGAATTGGAATATTTGACAGCTGTTTAATTAATATTAAAATGGTTAAGTTAATATTGTTAGTTAATATAGTTGACCTCATGCATGCTCATATTACTACATCACTAAAATCAATGATTACCTCAGACTGACTCAGGTCATACTCACATGGGTTCACCACTGTTAATGTATTCCCAAAGCATGTCCTCGGACAGATCAGCAAATTTAACCTTTGTTTCTTCATAGAAGTCTATTAACTGGTAGTCAATCCCGTCATCTGTATTTCAAAGAATATGCCTTAGTTTTCACATTATAAAACCCTTAAATGAGTTTAAAATATCAGATTTATAATGTTGTATTTTTAGACAAAATGTTTAATTTAATTTAAATAAAATTTAATTTTCACCTTCTTTTTCATGGCAGATAACAACTGCTACCCCGGTGAAAACACTGTGCTCTTTACCACTCAACCTAGAAGAAAAAAAGAAACAATAAAAGAAATAAAATGAAGAAACCACATCTGTGAAGGTTGTGAGGTATAAACGTATACCTTGACAACATTGAGTAAGCATCGTTTTTATCTGCTGGCTTCTCAAGTATCAGGCCGTCTACAGTCTAGGAAAGGATACAGATAACTATAAAGTAAATTCAAGAAAAAGCAAAATCACTAAGTTAAATAAGATGTGTAACTTTCTCTTACCACAATGGTATCTGCACCAATCACCATGTCAGGAGTTTTAAGATGTTTCTGTATCAAAACAAGCCCAGTATGTTACTATCTATTTGATTGTAACATGTTTATGTGATACAGTCGTACTTACCAAAGGCATTCTCCTGGCCACCTCCAGAGCCTTCTGTTTGGCTGTCTCCACTGCATACTCGTGAGGGGATTTGAACAGTGCCTTGTCAAGAGTTTCCTTGAACCAGGATGGTACTATCTCAAATCTTAACCCCTGGTCCGTACAATAGAAAAGAGTAAAGCAAAGATGATAAAGTTACTAATATTGCTTATAACAGTCACAGAAATTAATCTAGTTCAAAT
>JAVQKG010179615.1:0-13147 GCA_036025885.1 Hypseleotris bucephala
CCAGTCCTGACTTGAATCCAGTTGAGAATCTGTGGAGAGAGCTAAGATCAGGGTGATGGTCAGGAGACCCTCCAGCCTGAGAGAGTTGGAGCTCATTGATAAAGATGAATGAGCAAAAATGCCAGTTTAGACTTGCAGAACGCTGGTCACTTATGATAGGAAGAGTTTGATTGCTGTAATAGCCAATAAATTACTTTACTATTGATTATTGAGATGGGTATGAATAATTCTGGATTTGCCACTTTTTCTTCAAATGTTAAAAGTTGTAAAAAAAAAAAAAAAAAAAAAAATCACAACAATGCTTTTTGGTACATCGTTCTATTATGTTATGGGACACATCTGTGTCATTTGCAGTCAAGAAAAAACTTTCGAGTTCAGAAAAATTGACTTTGCCAGGGGTACTTACAATTTCATCTACGTCATCCCTATAGGTCATCCTTCTTTAGTCAAATTTTGGCACCGTTTTAATTTTGAAGCAATTTTAAATAGTAAAACAATTAACTATTTCTGCTTAACTGATCTTACTTTAACATTTTGCAAAAACATTGATATCTAATCACAATATTGAAAATGGTTATTAAACATCAAATGTTTATCTCATAATTAAATCCACTGACAGATGCGCATTTAGACTAGCTATTGACAGACACAGCCAGCCTTAATGACAGTTGGACAGTAGCTAACTACTGCAACAGAGCCTGCCGCTATCTCAGGGATTACTGGCACTGAATGGCTGCCATGTGCTACGATGCCAGCTAAGCAACACTGTTAAAAGGACATTACGCATTAGTAAGAAGGGAAGTGAAGACAAGGGGGATATGTAACTTGAACTACTTCTCAAATAGAAAAATATAGGAATACATGAAAAGGAAGTGGAATTTTGTCAGCTGTTTTCACATGACAAATGCCTTACAAAACATTACAGGGCCTATAATGTAAACCCAACTAAGGTGCAATCCACTCAACTCTACCAATAGAATCCTAAAATTGCTACTTCTAAAATGGGGTGATGATGATGATTTTGACCATCTTTTGATATGAATTATAAACACGAGACAATATGACAACTGCAAGCAACTGAACTAAAGCAAAATATCACAGCACTGTGTTATTTACACTTTGTTCCAAGGTTAAATACAGAGGTAAAGTATTCAGTTTGTCCCATATGAACGTATCTATAAATTTGTCATGGCACATATTTTTTAAAAACATGTTTGTTACATTATTAGAAAGCTGAGGTGATCCCGCGAGAGAGACAGACATGGGAGCATCAATATTAATGAGGAATCTCCACTGGCAGCCAGCCTTCTGTATCAGAGATTGCACCCAAACAAACACATGTGATAGCAGCAGAGTCCCTCCGGATGCAGTGGCCTGGTGCCAGCTTCCTCCACTGTCCCTCCTCCAACAGGGCCAGCTCAGGGCTAATGTTAGCTCAGCCTCCTCACTCACCGTACATGTCAGCTGCTCTGATTCAACAAGAACAGGGTTTAGATTTCCTGGAGCAAGCTCCCTGTCGCCAGTAACAAAAACAGCAGGCCAAGTATGCCAGGGGATATGTAGTAAATCATAGGGCCAAGTGTGATGTACCTGTGTCTGTGAACACCACCACAGAAGAGAGAAGCAGGCTTAACCGGCACACTGAGGCATAATTATAACAAAGTCCTTATAAAGACAATGCACAGAGACTTTACCTACTTACAGTAAGGACTGTAATAAACAAGAAACACATACCGACTACTGCCTGTGTATGTAACCCCAACATATTCTTTGTGATTTTTCTTAAGCCTAGGACAAGCATCTACTCATTCAAAAGTGGACAGTGATGAATCTGAATTCTTGATTTTATGAATCAAAATGATAAAAACAATGTTCTGTAAGCTCAAAAAATAATATAATGAACACCTCATTATATAGTCAAATAATGAGGAATTCAAATAAATTTGTTTATGTAAGCAAACATTAGGGATGGGCTGATTGGGCTCCTAGGTATATAGCCAAAAAAGCAGATATGGATCTCTATTTGAGATTTATACAAAGAATTATTGGAAACAGATAGCAGATTTAGCCAGTCACATTTCCATATGAAAGTTAGCATCACACACCAGCTGCTGAGATAAAGGTGGATAGCGCAGCGCGTGGTGCTGTCAGCAGCTTATCTGTGTGCCACTGTGAGGCAGCCACAGGCCGAGGACTGAAGCCACAGGCAAGTATTAGGCTTTCGTG
Source organism: Hypseleotris bucephala (assembly GCA_036025885.1). Taxonomy (NCBI): domain Eukaryota; kingdom Metazoa; phylum Chordata; class Actinopteri; order Gobiiformes; family Eleotridae; genus Hypseleotris; species Hypseleotris bucephala. Next base: position 2,227 of record JAVQKG010179615.1, read on the forward strand.
AAGTCTATTTCAGCTCCATGGGCTAAACAGCTGCCGTACAGTCTCCAGCAGCACACTGTTTTTAGACTCAGAGAGGGAAAAAAAATCCTGCTCCTACATCTGTTGCCAATGAAGCACAGGAATGCCTTCCCTGGAAGCTTCTTAATGTGAGTTCAAACAAGCATCAGGAAAACAGGTCACAGAGCAACCACAGATCTCAGACTTTCTCAAAATATGTGAGAACTTGTGTACATGTCTGTAATAGAGTAATAAATAGTCTGTTATTTTCTCAAACGTGACTGCATTAGACTAGACAAGGGGACATCTCCAAAGCACACAAGCCCTACTGGAGTGACATATTCACAGACAGGTCGAGAGGGTCAGTCCAAATGACGGGACAAGTGCCTGAGCAACTGTGTGACAGGAGCTGAGCCAGGCTCCACAGGCCTCAGCACAAGGAGAGTATTGTGGACGCTCATTCCAGCAACAGGGGAAAAAAACACTCCACTCATGCAGCTGCATGACTCTAGGAGAGGAAGAGAAAAATAAAAGCTTTAGCTAACATTTATATCATCAAAACAGAGTCAGTGTCGTCAATTCTCAAGAAAGAGTTCTTCCGCTGTTGGTTTGGTTGGGTGTTGTGTAATTTACTTTCCACACGTTCTTAATATACTACAAAATATTGTGAGTCTGGTTTTCAACTGCTCTGACTGTGGGACCAAATATTATGTTTATATGTGACCAAAGTCGACCGAGTCATGTATTTATATTCTTACATTAGACAAGTCGTCACCAGATTGTACAGATTATGAGAAATTGCAAAAAAAAACACAGTCGTAGTGTCAGAAGAGCCTTTGTAAGAAGCTTAAGGGTCCTATAAAAACTGCATACCAGTCGTTAATAATGGCCATATCCAAACAGCTCACAGTAGCCGTCACATAGAGCTATACAATATAATGCAAAAGTATTGCTATCGCAGTATCCATACAGCAAAAATATAAAATAGATCATCACAATTAAACCATGGTCTTTAATCTGACAGATTTATAATGTTAATTTAAACCTACTTTGGACATGTTTCAGGTTTAGTTCAAACTAGCAAACTAGCAAAGGGAACTATTTATTGCTCAATTGAATTTTCATCAAAACATTACAAAAATATTAGTGCCAGGATCTAATGTTGTTGTCATATCCTGCACACCTACACACATTTTTCTAAACACATAAAATTGGTGAACATGTAAGAACAACATTTTACTGATTAATATGTCCAATAGTCGAGGAGTCACAATATTTCAGGTATAAATGCCAGCTCAGTTGATCTAATCTAATCAGTGCCTTTGCACAAAGCATGCCTCTGACTATGAGCCTGTCAGCAGCAAACACACTGAGTGGAGGATACAATAGTGTGTGTTCAGTTTAACCACTGGGTATCAACAAGTGGAAGCTGTGATGAAAGGCACTGACGTCAGCCCCATTCATGAGGCTACTCTCGACCTGTGGAATCAAAGTGCTTCTCTTGGACACTGGTCTGTACTCACTGAGGCTGCAGGTCCAACCACATGCCAAAGAGCACTGTTTGTATCATTTATGATAAGAAGTTACTTGGAAATATGAGAAAGTAGTTTCATTGGCCCATGTGTTATATATGTCTCTCTATTTGTTATTGCTCTCAACAAAGTATTTAGCTAATTGAGGGCTGTTTTACTACAACCCATAACATCAGTTGTCCTAAATAATGTAATAGGGGTAAATACTAATTGTATTCTAATCAAAATCGTAAGGTCAACTTAAAAAGGTCACATATCCTGATCTACATTTCTATCCAGCCCCAACTTGTAGTTGTGCAGTATAAGGCAAATTGTACAGAAACATGTATTGTGTTTTCAACTTAATCATCCACACCATTAACTAATATTTAGTTCATGAGCTCATTCCTTAATCAAAATCTAACAAAAGAAAATTGTATAAATAATAAAATCTTCAAATAATAACCAATTAATGGATAACCATGAAGACTGAGGGCAAAAGCTAAAATTAACTCTTTCATTTTGAAAACCACAGAAAAGAATGTAGACAAAATCAACATAACTTCAACAATGAGAGTGACAATTATGTTTGAACTGATGTGAGTCAACCAAAAAATGCCTTTGACAGAAAGAACAACAATAACATGGGACATTGAAAAAGGGCACCTAACAATACACCTTACATCATGGCAGCACCGAGTATTGGTCTGGACATTCAATTCTACATATATCAAAAAACACATTAAAGTGAATATTAATGCAGTATTCTCAACTGATGATAGCATGATAAGCACTACAGCAACACAGTGGGAACATGTAACGGAGGGGCAAATAGCTGACCACAAACTCAAGCTACCCTAGTTTCCCTGGAGACCAGGGCGAGAGTTCCCATGCTTCAGGCCCGCACTCCTCATCCACAAGCCCACTCACTGTCACTAGAGCCTCTCTTAAGATCTGTAAAGATTTATTTTAACTTGTGCTTATTTTAAACCACCTTAAAGTAGAGCTGGCCAATATACTGCTTCATATCCAGTACAGTGATACCACTAATTAATGGATTTATAGGTTCCCAAACACTTCACTTTTTAGTTTGTTGTCACAAAATTGTCGCTTTAGGAGACCTCTCTTAGTGTTTATTTGTTTGCTACAACCACACATATAAAAACCCGATTTCGCAGTTGGACATTATTAGGGTAGTTATAACATGCTAACCTGAACCATATTGTGCAGCCAGCCACCCTAATTCATTCATTAGTAAATGTAATGTTATTTTTATCCAATCACTGAACTAGATGTAAAAAGAATGTGGTTGGTTTTGGTTTTACACACTGAAAACATAAAGACAAAATATCAAACATAAACACGTACCTTAAAGTAAACTTGACACAATTTAGTGTGTCAGCTTCCACCAAACATAAAAATGTAAACATAGTCTTTTATTATTCTATTGACGTTATTAGCTTTGCCAAAACCTACATCTTCACAGTAAGGGATAAGCAGTTAAGGGACAGAGACGACTTGCCAAACAAATTGCAGAAATTCCTAGTCCTAATAATACCGCGGCCTGTCTCAACCCCATCCCCCATCATGCAGCACGAATTCTTCGGTGATGCTCATGTGTATGATCCAAAAAAAGTGTTGAAAGGAAAAGGAAACACTAGAAAGCTCTTTTGTTGAAGGGAAGTGTCATTCAGGTCTGAGCAAGAAAACAGGCTTAAAGCAGCAACACTACCCGAGGCAAGAACACACAGTCAACCTTGTGACTGTAAGTTGACTTCCTCACACACAGTTTCTGACCAGCTTGACAAAACAGGCTAAAGCACTTAGAAATGGGACTGTAACTGTGGACTGGCCAATGTCGAATCAAAGAACAATTGATGGACATACAATACATTAAGCAGACAGGAATTTTGCAGAGCACAGCAGCACACACTCCCCACAGTTACACAGCTCTAGTAGATGTCAAAGGACTGTGTCAAAAGTTAGTACTCAAAAAAAAATCTCTATTTATTTCTCCTTTTCAGTCGATCATGGCGATTTATCATTCACTTCAACTGTATTGTCATACAAATAAAATATTGGGGCAGTTAATAAATTATTATTTGGACTGGATAAAATATTAACACTAACTAATTGACATTAACCCACTTTGCCTAGATAAACTACCCCCAGTTAACAGGGTTTCACTCCAGTGCTCATTATAATATTATTTATTCCTATTTTTAGGGATGCACCGATACCGATACTGGATCGGATATCGGTGCCGATCCAGGCCTTTCAGCTGGATCGGTAAATGTAGCCGATACTGGAACCGATATCATTTATTACACTTTTTCCCAAATATGAGCAGATACATTAAGGGGCAAATGACATTAAATTACACTGTAAGTCAATAATAACAAAAGTTAGACATTTTTAGGATCATCTGGTCTTAGTTCTATCATATTTTGGTTTCATATTTTTTAATCATACCATGCCTTTATTTTTTGCATTAGTATCGGTGGATATCGGGTATCGGTCGATCCACAAAGCCCAAATATCGGGATCGGTATCGGGACTGAAAAAGCTGGATCGGTGCATCACTACCTATTTTATTATTATGAACACTGGCACTGTTACAGTAAAAATTAGAGCAGAGCATAAATAAGTGTATTGTATCACTATTCAACAATCTTCCCAATTAGCAAATCCACATCCCTAGTTTCACTTATAGTTATAGGTTATAATAACATTATGGTATTGTGACAACACAGTGTTTACATAAACAAAGTGGCATCATAACATTTTCCACTAAACTTTGATTCATAAGCCTATTGTGGTGGATATTGTTTTTTTAGGCCATTCAGCAAAGCTCCAGACAATCTAGACTACCAATGCCATTGTCCAAATACATAAAGGATTGCTGATGAATATGATACTAGAGGTCTCAAACAATATTCTGCTAAGATTCCCACAATAACAGATCAAAACAGCAAACAACACACTACTACTTGGTATCAAAAAGTAGGACTCCTGAACAAGACTATGAATGCCTACACCACAGACAAGACAGAAGTGGAGCAAAGTTATTTATTAATGCAAGAGATCTCTTACTGTAATCCTATGTGTCCTAAAGACTAAATAAAAAACATGTCAGAATGCTGTTATAATGGCTAAATAAGACAAAGAGGGCACATCAGATAATGTGTTACATGTTAAAGGTTTTCATTAGAAGTGGACATTTTTACCTCGAAATGCAGCTGCGGATAAGATTACAACACCTCTATCTATAGTGTCGCCCCTCTATACGTTATCAAACAGCCTATTCTGGGGGCCATCACTTGGAAATGCAATTCACTGCATGCATCTGAATAGAAGCAGTTGGTTGGTATAAAACATGTTGAGATTGAGAATACTGTAATATTGTCTTCACTATTTAGCAGGAAGGTGTGGGAGAATCCCCGCAAGCGCAGTTGGTCGGTTTCACCGAAACTCCCCTGGACGACATGGGAACACTATGTCGCAGATATTAATAAGGCCTATAACGCTACCAAGAGAGAGCAGCATTACCAATGTCGAGTAAAGCGACGTATTCAAGCTTTAAACTAGAGAAATAATAGAAATACCAAGGCAGTTACGCAGAGATTGTGGGTATTTGTGGTGCGCGCATTGTTAACCACATCCAGGTACCAGCCTGGAAGAGGGATGAGACATTTTACTACATGGTTAGCATCACCCTGCCGTCAGTCAAAAAAAAATCATTGCATCGTACCAGACCAACAACTAGTTTTTAGTGTGTTGTGTCCTCGTCGTCTGTAGTATTTTTAAAGTTAAACCAGCAGCATGCCCCATTTTCGGGCATGCAGTCCTACCAAGTCTTCGCAGCTAAACACCTAAAGCCCATTAACCCATTTCACTGCCATCAGACACTACACGGTGGGAATAGTAATACTAAGCATCACGCACAAATACAAGCAGTGTCATTCAAATCGGGGAAAAATGTCAACGCACACCCTTCTACTTTACGAGACAGACAGCTCACTTCAGCAGCTAAATATACCCCAGCAAATTCCCGACGAGAAATGCGCATAGAGACATTTAAAATGACGCTACCTGTTGTTGTATACATGTGTAAATACGCCAGTAAGTGTGGGGATGTCCGAAGGAGGGTGCATCTGTCTGTTTTCGTTGCTGAACAAGCTACAGGCTACATATGCTAACGTTAGCTGTCCTGCTAGCTCCTCTCTGCGACACGGCTGTAAAAGCTGAAGCAGTCCGAGCAAACATCAGCGGCCCAGCGGCAGACCACAGCGGAACCACGACTGTCAACGCTGTCGTTAACTAAAGAAAAGTCAAGGGCTGCAACAAAACACAAGAAAATGTTCAAGTTAATAGGCACATCGCTCACCAGCTCTAGGCATCCACCCTCTTGACAGCGTCTCCCAGTCTATGACCATAGTCAAGATGGCGTCAGTGGAAAACCAACGCATCCGGTCAACCCTTCGGAGTAAAGCAAACAGCATTACAAAATAAAGCCAGGACCCAATTTTTAAAAATATATAAATTGTTGGCATAATGTAATGGATTTTTTTATATATAAACTTTTTCTGCAGTTTGCAGTATGTACTTGCAATAAAGTTTTATGTTCTTTTTTTATTACGTTTCACATTACGCCAAGTAATCTCTTCTACGTGTCAATCCTTAAGACATTGACAGTTCTTTGCAGTGTGACAAAAGCTCCATGAAAGAAGACAACTCGACCCGTGTGCGCCATCTACAGCTGGATAGATCTCAACACACTCTGCACTTCAATTCTTTATATCAACCACTAGAGGACAGTATTATTCCATTTTTTAAAAGTGCACCAAAGAACCTTGCTTCTTCTTTTTTTCTTTTTTTACACTTGCTACTGCAACACAGCATTAGGACACACAAAGTCGAGAAAGCAATTGCGGAGCTGGTAATGAAGCTTTTTCTTTTTTAGCTGATTTGCTATTTTAGTCATTAAATACGTTGTAATGTGCAATGCATGAGAAAATGCACTTCTGTATATTGCATTGCACATATAGTGTGTCTCTTGTAGGAGGGGCCACAGAGCAGCAAGCCTGGATGCCCTTCAAAAACATTTCCCTGTCTAGCTTGGTGCTACTCAGCCTACTGTACTGGGTATTAGAGCAGAGCAGAGCACAGCAAGACACTACTGTCAACATGGGGCTCACACATGACCCAAACTTCCATAAACTGCAGGACTGGTACACCGCTCATGCTTTGAACCTGAATATGAGACACCTGTTTGAGGCTGACAAAGAGAGATTCAACAAATTCAGGTATACAATGTGTTCTATCTCTTTGAAATGCATTTTACATAACTCTTCAGAAGAACTAACAAAATAGTGTTATGGCATCTAGAAAAAGTATGTGTTTCTTTCTTTGTGTTTAAACAGCCTGACATTAAACACAGAAGATGGAGACATTCTTCTTGATTACTCCAAGAATCTCATCACAGACGAAGTTATGAAAATGTTGATTGACCTGGTATGTTCACTCTCTATCTGATTTGTAGGCATACATTTTAAATATGCTATATAAAGTACCATTATTAAAAGCAGAACATTTTTAATGCATTTTTTTAATTGACACTTTTTTTCAGGCTCGGTCACGAGAGATTGAAGCAGCTCGAGAGAAGATGTTTACTGGGGAAAAGATCAACTTTACAGAGGTAACTAACTACACTCAAAAAGTGTAACATTCACATGAAAAATCTTTATTGTCTCAATTTCAGTCCAAATAGAAATATGTGCATTCAATTTGTATGGACTATTTCTCATTGATAGAAAATTTAATACAATATAGGATGAGTGGATTAAGGAATAGATGATAGAAGTGTTGTTGTTGTTTTTTGCAAGTACAGCATCTCGAAATGTGAAATAGTCAATATGAGATTTTGGGTGCACAAATTTTAAATAGAGCACTGTTTTCCAGTGTACACATGAGCTGTAACGTAAAAGTAAAAGTTTCTTTTAGGCATATTTATTTCCATAAATACAGTTATATATTTTAAAACATAATATTGCTTTCTTGGATGTAAAGGGTCGTGCTGTGCTCCATGTGGCTCTGAGAAACCGTTCCAACAAACCCATCATGGTCGAAGGTAAAGACGTGATGCCGGAGGTTAACAAGGTTTTGGAGAAGATGAAGGGCTTCTGTCATGTAAGTAATACTCTTAACAATGTAAATTAAAATCTAAAAGTCTTATTTAACTCAATTTAGTTCATTAACAGTTTATTATTGTTTTCACCACAGAGAGTTCGCAGTGGTGAGTGGAAAGGCTTCACAGGAAAGACAATTACAGATGTTGTCAATATTGGGATTGGAGGATCAGATCTTGTGAGAGCTTCATGTGTTTGTTAATTTCTTTCATGACACCTTTCATGTAAAGCATAATTGGTGGAGTGCTTCTCAATTTTGTGTTGCAGGGCCCCCTTATGGTGACCGAGGCCCTCAAGCCTTATTCAAAAGATGGTCCACGGGTGTGGTTTGTGTCTAACATTGATGGGACACACATTGCTAAAACATTGACTCAGCTTCATCCTGAGACCACACTCTTCATTATTGCATCCAAGGTAAATGTCATGTTTAAGACTAGCTGCCTTTAGCCTGGCCAGCCAGACCCACCTATGTTTGAGTTAGTCTGGCTGGCCAGGCTAAGCTGCCTTTACTACAGGGCACAAGAATCATTTGATATTGTTTAATGATAAATGTCTATCAATTAAAACATCAAAGTATCATTGTGTCACACATGTCTGGTCATGTTCTAAATGGACTGCAAACATTTCTCAACATTTTCTTATTTTATTTTTTAGACATTCACCACACAAGAGACTATTACCAATGCCGAGTCAGCCAAAGCCTGGTTCCTTGGATATGCCAAAGATGTGGGTCTTAGAAACAGCAGCACCAGTATTAAAAAATATAGTATAATAATAAAAAAAATTAATACATTCATTTTCCAACAGAAAGCTGCAGTTGCCAAGCACTTTGTGGCTCTCTCTACAAATGCTGTAAGTTACATCAGTCCATAGACTGCTTCATACATATAAATGTACTGTATGTTATAATGACCTTTTGTGCTTGTTTTCAGCCCAAAGTGAAGGACTTCGGCATCGACACAGAGAACATGTTTGAGTTCTGGGATGTGAGTGCCTTTATATAAAACACACTCGCTGCATATCTTCATGTTCTGATCCACAGACAGAGCTAAATATAGTGGAGACCCCTGACCTCTGAAGTAGGTGGGACAGTCAGCTGCTGGGTAACCAGACGCCTCTTGTGCACACTCTCACAGTATACGGTTATTATTGGTGCTGACCTTCTCTCAGGCGCAGGTTACTGTAAAGGCTGAGGTGCATCAAAGGTCAGACAGATGTATTCAAATTACAATGTTTGTGTTTGAAACATAACAGAAAAATATTCCTTTATTTTAGAGAGAAAGTGAAAACACGTTTTATTACACAGCATTTGTTTTTCACATTTTGTAATCAATATATATAGTTGGGAACAGATGATAATAGATTTGCATTTGCATTCAGTTAATTTCTATTTACATGTTTTGTTTTCTTTTTGATTTCAGTGGGTTGGTGGTCGTTTCTCCTTGTGGTCAGCAATTGGGATGTCCATAGCTCTCCACATTGGTATGTGTAAAAGATGCAGAATGATATAATCATGTTTTGATTTTAAATAACTATATTTATATCAATATATACATTTTTTTCATTAACAGGGTTTGAAAACTTTGAGAAGCTTCTCTCAGGAGCTCACTGGATGGTATGCATCAAAGACCACATCCAAGGTGGTCAAGTATATTTCTATACATAGACTGTGATGAAGTATCTGCATCTCTTACCTGCAGGATAACCACTTCCGTACTGCTCCTCTGAATAAAAATGCTCCTGTCCTGTTGGCCATGTTGGGAATTTGGTACATCAACTTCTTCCATGCCGAGACCCATGCCATGTTGCCTTATGACCAGTACATGCACCGATTCACTGCATACTTTCAGCAGGTCTGAGTTTGGTAACACTTTATTTTACATGATCCCTTAACTACATTGTATCTACCTCATTAAGTATAGTGTAATACACTGTGAAACAAACTGAAATAACATGTAACTACACTGTAAATAACCCTAACCATTATGTATGTACAATGTAGTTACCGTGTTATTTAGTTAATGAGGTAATACAATGTAGTTAAGGGATAATGTAAAATAAAATGTGACCCTGAGTGTTTGAAACAACTGCAAGTAATATCACATTCATTCCACAATATTTGAATTTTGATTGTGCACCTGTACACTCTATTAATTAGGGTGACATGGAGTCCAATGGGAAGTACATCACTAATCATGGTGCTCGTGTCAACTACCACACTGGACCCATTGTGTGGGGGGAGCCAGGAACCAATGGACAGCACGCCTTTTATCAACTTATTCATCAGGGTACAATAACTGCAGATCCTTTTTACATGCAAAAAAGACATTACTCGTTTTTAGACTCTTCTTCATTTTTTTTGTCACTGTGTGTTCAATGTAGGAACACGTATGGTTCCTTCTGACTTTCTGATCCCAGCTCAGTCTCAACATCCAATCAGAGAAAGTCTGCATCACAAGGTATAATCACAGTTAGATATCACAATAGCCCAAAAAAGGGTTGTGTTTTCATGACCATAGAGCACACATTTTGTATTTTGTGCATAGATCCTGTTGGCCAACTTCCTTGCTCAGACGGAGGCTCTGATGAGGGGCAAAACTACTGAAGAGGCCAGGAAGGAGCTGGAGGCCAGTGGGCTCACCGGAGACGCTTTAGAAAATATCCTGCCACACAAAGTAAGTTAAGAGACATTTGTGTCATAATTATACAGTGCATCTCAATGTTTAGCACAAATGAAGGCATAGAAAACATTTGGCAGATGGTCATTATATTGTGCCTGATTTACTCATTAATAGCTCCCAATGACATTAAAAAACCCACCCTCCTTTATATTGTGCACAAATATAACCAGGGCATAAGCACTGAGTAACTTGCGTAACTTCATAAATTGTACAGTAGTGTTACTGCACCATACTTTTTACTTTTACTTGAGAAGAATTATTTTGAAGCAGTCTTTTGAAATGTAGAAAAAGTAACCTACTTTTACCCTCCTCTGTAGTAATGTAGTTATAGTTTTATGTTGTGAAAGAAAATACTTGTGCATTTTTAATTTGCCTTAATTATTTTTGCCCTTTTTAATTTTTGGAAATACTGGAATTTTCACATTATCTTTTATATTTTAATGTTCAAACAATTACCCAGTACATGATTTTTTCACCCTGTACCTTTTTCCTCTTTACTTTGGTAACACTTTATAATAAGGTTTGTATATAAAGCATCTATAAC
>JAVQKG010179720.1:0-12388 GCA_036025885.1 Hypseleotris bucephala
GTCTGTCTAGCTGTCTGCTCTGTCTCAGAGAACAAGAGCTCATTGAGAGACAAATAACCAAATAATTTCAGTGAGAGACGACGAAAACTCATAACAGGTTAAGCTCTGCTGTTGGAAGCGGGTCTGCTCTGCTGCGAGTGAGACGTGGAGCTCAAAAGTTTACCAAATGCAAGCAAGTAAAGCGACTGGCCACGCCCTCCATATGCATCTACCAATCAGTAGCTACTTTGGTGGAGGGACGGAGAGTACAGAGCAGAGCGCTCTGACCATTCATCTTCAGATGTTTTTTAATTTTTGATTTTTTTTCCTGCAATCACGTTTGGGGCCGGGGGGGCAGTCACAGCATTTGGGGGTGCATTGCCCCTCCTTGCCCATGCCTATATCCGGGCCCGGTCACCAGATACCAATCATCAGCTTCCTAATCCACCACATGTGCTACATATGCAGCCTCTCCACCCCCACTGCACTATGTTTTTCTTCAGTTCTGTCGCACACGAGATTGTATTCAAAGAGTATGAAAAAGTAGGAAGGGTGTGTCTGGAGCATAACCTTGTGCTGTGAATGTTAAATCCAAAAATCCAAAATTAAGTCCAAAAATAATTACACATCTCAGATAATTACTTGATACAAGATAATGACAAAATTGCTTTCTATTTTAGGCCAAGAGATAAGTAATGCAGCTGTTCTGTCTGGTTACAAATGCTGTTTCTAGATATAAAAACTGCAATGGGGATGACTATGAGTTTGAGCTTAAGAAATGTGTGTTAAGTTATGTTCCGCAGTTTGATACATTAATTTCCTTTTCTTGTGAATTCGACATTTCTACACTATAGTCTTGTTACATCTTTTATTCCCTCGTTCTCCTAAAATATCCAGATTTTCCAGTCCGAGGTTTGTTTTTGCCCATTTACGTCTGGAGTTTGTCAGTTGTTGCCTCAGTTTCCACTCAGACCCCACCCCTCTCTTGCTGCCAGCTCCTTCCCTTCCCTCCCATTGTAGCTATTAGGGGGCGCTGCCTTCTTTGACCAATCACATCACGCCCTGCTCGTATGAATATCAACTGGTTGCAGGCGCTTTGGAAACTTATGGCATATTCACTATTCATAAAGTTGGCTACACTCATTTGCATCAGTCATGCGTGCTTTTGTGTTTCCATGGATAATCATTGCATGGCAGGATTAAATGTACCTTAAAACCTCAGTCTTGACAAGGGAGCAGAAGCAGTATCAGAGAGAACAGTGTAGGGGAGGAGAAAAGAAAACATATAATGCTCAGGCTTCCTCAACAGCTGCAGCCCAGTTTTGAAATCCCCGTCATCTTGTGACTTCCTTCCTTTGCTGCTCGGGGCTGCAAAGACTGCATGCACAAAAACACACAAAACAGTTCATAATTTAAAAAACACGTTTGCTGTTGTTTACCAAAATGAAAAAAAGTATCTGATGAATACAGAATAGGTACAGTATATATAAAAAGTAGTGCTAATGCTAGTATAATGAATCTATCTATATATACTAGAAAGTGCCTGTATTTTCCTGGTTCTCTGGGCTAACGCTGAGTTGCTGGTCTGGGTGTGAACGCTGAAGGTAAACACAGCCATATCCCACAATCCTTTGCTCTTGTTTTGTGTGTGTGTGGAATTTTGACACAGAAATGCCAGAGGTCACGGCACTACTTTATCTAACTCCTCTCATGCACATGCCTTGGAGTTGTGTATCTCATATCTTACCACATTCACTCTTCTGCACACATTAAAACATTTAGCGAATTTTGCAACACACCCTAAACCTGTTGGATTGACAAAATACATGGTTTATTCAAAGTAAACCAGATGTGAGCAAAGTCCACAAATAAACACGAGGGAACAGTATTTGAAAGTGTCTTGGCGGCTGTCCAGATACACTTTACACCATGCCCTGCTGTTCTGTTGTTGAAATTTTAACAGGTCTATCCACTGACTCTACGCCTAGACTTCAACGAGCGATAACACAGTTTACTCACTCTTATCCCAGCCCGTCAAAATAGGTCAGGTTACAGCACAGAGCAGGCTCTGTCAACACATAGGCAAACTACTGGTCGCACACCCACATAAAATAGGCTGACTTGCTCTAGCATTGGTATATTTAGTTGCATTTGCCATGGTGTATTAACTTCATGTCATATATTTAAACGACATAAAGCATATTAGAATGTATACACTGTTCAATATCAAAACCAGGTCCAAACCAGGTCCAAACTAGGACTAAACTAAAGATGGTGCTAACCTGAGCCAAACCAAGCCAAGAGAATTGAGGACTGAAGCAGGGCTTAATCTGGTCCAAATCAGTTCTAAACTATGTAGGACTAAACCAGAACCAATCCAAAACCATAAATATTATAAACCGAGACTAAACCATGTTCAAAAATAAAAGAGACGAAAGACAAAAATATTTTATCTATAGGCTACTGTAAATACAAATTGCCCTCTGAATACATCTATGTTGGACTCAATACTATCTCTTGGTCTTAACATAAAAAAAATTACTCTGGGAAAAAATACCCTGGAAATAATAACTTCAATTTAAATTCCATTTTAATTGTGTGTGCAGACTTGTTTTGCTAACTCTATATTTCCGTACTGTAGTTCAGCGACATTATCTGACACCACTCTACTCTTGTGTGTGTTCTCAGATTGCAGAGACCTACTCCATTGTGTGTAAAAATCAGAGAAAGAAGCCTCCGATGGAAAACAACGGTGCAAAAACCCTGCCCCGGTCTTTTGGTGGGGGCAGAGGTAGAGGCAAAGCGGTGCAGGTGCAGGCCCGATCTCAAGAGGAGCCCTGCTATGAACCGGTGGGGTCCTGGTCCACATGTGCAGTCAGCGAATCGGATCCTGCCTACGCCACAATCGACAGTTACCGGAAACGTGAGCAGGCCAGTGCCAACAATAGTGTGGCGGGGGGTAGTGCCACCCTGAAGAGGAAGAAACAGCCTCAACCACCACCACCACAACAACAGGCCTCAACAGCAGCATCTCAAGGCTCAGAACCGTCCTCATTGCCCATCCGGGGCCTGCCGGGAGGAGAACACTTTTATGAGAGCATCAGTGATGTGAAGGCAGGGGCCAATAGCTCCGGCACCACAACCATCTTCACCTTCAATGATGGGATGGAGATGTATGTAACCGGGCTGTAGCTGGACACTAAGAACAAGCCCAGGGTTACAGATTCAAACGTCTCTGTTTACTGACCAGACAGCTTGATGTACATAGATCTAAGACCCCAAAACAAATAAAAAGTACAAGGATCCATTTCCATTGACATCAGGTACAAACAGGGTCTTAATCCAGGTTTGAACTTCTCTCCTTTGGTTTGTATTTCAGAGTCAGCCTCAGCTTAGACCAATCCATTTGTGGACCAAATATGTTTTGACAAAAAATGCAACAAAACAAAAATTAAAAAATTATAAATTGAAACATGTATGTTAAACTTAACTTACTGTGTGATTCTTGTGTGTGCACCATTCCTCGTAATATTTTTATTTTTATATAAACACTGTGCTCTTAAAGGGTATGTAGTGTAATAAAATCTAAAAAAGTTAAGTCAATCAAAAAATGTGCATGCAATGTGCAAAACACAAAACACTGAGAATTGTAATGGACAGTAGCAGTAAGATCACTGGCTGCATTAGCAGCAAATGGCACACCTTTGTATCCCATACACAAACAAGCACACACATATTCCACAGCTTGTGGAGACTTATGTAATATAGCCAGCTGGATGACAGAGATTTGTGGTTCTTAGCTCTACCTAAATCAACAGGAAACAGGTTCTGTGAGCAAGGGCCTGGTGGACATCTTAGAGGTGCTTTGTTCAGACTTAGGTCTGTAATACCTGTGTAACACCAGGTCATTTAAGGATATTGTCCCCATTTTACAAATCACCTTAATGTGTACCTGGTCCATTATTGCTTTGCAGCTCCTCTGACAGTTTGTTAATTTTGTTCTAAATATTTGTAAAGAAGCACAAGATCAACCGGAATGAAGGGGTGAGTTGTTCATTAATTTGTCCACTGCAAAAGATCTATCTTCTGTGTTACACACACCTGCACTAAATGTTTTTGTAAGACAAACTAATGTTTTCTATAAAAGTCTAAAACAGTACACAATCTATCGGATATTATTGCATTGAACATCTGCAGGACAGTTTATGTTTACTTTGTCCTGATAAGGGCATTTCAAAGCTTAATCTGGCTAGGTCTCTATGATAGTCCTGTCGTTCAAATAGCAACAAGGAAAATAAATTTTAGGCAAAGAAATTGCCAGCAAGTGTCCTTTGGATGGTTGCCCTCCCCACCCTCTTTTTCAGCCAGTATCAACAGTTCTCCATGACTTACAATATCGTTCACATTTTGCTTTGGGAAATAAGTAAAGTAAAGGCTAAGAAATATACATCTATGGTGCTTAATAAAGAAGCACAGAGTTTACAAGCTGAGTGACAAACACAACAATCTCACTGTGAGTCAGGGTGACCATGTAAAAAGACCAGTTACATACATGTATAATTCAACAGTGTCTGAGAGTATTTAAAACAATGCACACTGTATTTTAATGCACATTTATGTTTTTTTCTGCAGATATTTCCTTTGGTAATAGCTCATGCCACTGCCATAAAATCAATATGTTTTTAGTGCAATTTTATTGCTTGATCAAAAAGAAGTGCATGCTTTGATAAGTGGAGATAAAAAACAATGTTGTATTTAACTGATCTTGTTATAATGTATTTTTTTCAGTTGTACTTTCTTTCTGCCATGTAATGCAAGCTTATGTTCAAAGAGGTATGAGGATAGGCGTATGCAAGTTTATTGTCAGCAGTTAAAGAGGGCCATAGGTGGATTAGTGTGACGCTCAGTGGACATCATTTTCAGTCTCATTCTTCTGGTTTTGACAACTATACACACACAGGTGTGTATCATATTAGAACATATTAATGTTTAAGTTCAATTGAGTCCTTATTTGGTGTCCATCCTCCATCTCCTGCCTGTGTTCAGGAGGCCATAGGGTTGTTGATGATGGGGGCAGATACTCCGGGTCAAGCCAACCCTAGTCAACCATTCACCACAGCTCCACTACTGCTGATTTGAGGAACAGCTAACAGCTGAGAGGCTTAACAAGCTCTATTGAGGCTTCAGTTTGACAATGCTGGCTATAA
Source organism: Hypseleotris bucephala (assembly GCA_036025885.1). NCBI lineage: Eukaryota > Metazoa > Chordata > Actinopteri > Gobiiformes > Eleotridae > Hypseleotris > Hypseleotris bucephala. The sequence goes on from JAVQKG010179720.1 coordinate 5,187, forward strand.
ATCAGTCTCATGCTCGGTCCTGCCTGTCACTTTGTGTCACATTTCTTTATTCTCTGAGAAGGCACTGATAAAACAGATGTTTATTGCACAATGATGAAGCAGTATGATGATGTAAATGTGTAAAATATTCTGTTGCTGTTCCAATGTTGTTTCAATGTAACATACAGTATACAGCATATTTGTTAAACAATGATGGTTATCACAGGCACATTGTACTTTGTGGATGCAAAATATTGTCATGCTTTCCATGCAGATGCTGTTTGATCATAGTCTTTTATGGGCCAGTTCTGCTGTGACAGCTGTAGCCAATGTTGTATGTTTATGAAGCACAGGGTTTACTTCAAAAGAATAAATATATTAACATATAGTGTGACAGTGCAAATATGCAAAGATTGTAATGTTTTATATTAATCTTCATAACAAAAAATAATAAAGTGAGTTTTTACTTTTCTAATAAAGTGTCACATTAAAATTTGTGCAAGTCTCTCTAACGTCTGTGTAGCTGGCAATATGTGTTGATGTTGAAAATATGCATCTTTTAATACCATGCCTATAATCATTGAGTCGACTTCAACCTGTTCGCACAGCCATTTTCTCCATTAGATCAATATGCAGCCTTTCTGAATGTTTAAAATTGGGCCTGACTGAGTGTCTACGCGGACATTCTATACATTTGAGCCAAAAACGACTGTGTTTTTTCTAGTAAAACATACGTGCGCAGAGAGGCGCGTTTGCCCTGAACCGACCCCCACCTCCAGCCTATCCGCCGTCAACTAACACCGGCCGGTAAAGTGTAGGACCGCCCCCTTCTTCCTTTTCTGATTGGATAAAAGCGTTGACTGATAGAGCAGTATTGTCGAATCAGGATACGCCTCGAGGTGGACTCGTGCCAAAGTAAAACGTTTCTGCACGCTGCGGACCAATTGGAGTGAGCCGAGGGGGGCGTGGTATTCTTTTGGAGGAAAGAGGCAAAACAATCTTTTATCCTTCTGACCGGGCGGCTTTTTGGATATCCTGGGTGGTGGTGGTGGTGGTGGCAGTGGCGGCTGAAAAACTTTACATGTAGACTAGTTTAGATATAAAGACTAGGACATCTACTCACGACAATCTTGATAAATGTATCTAATTCTAGTTGTTTGCACTTCCAGAAAGCCGGTTTTATTTCTGTAATCAGTCGCCCAGTCTAAATATGGACTCCAGATACATTTTGGACAAGTCAAGGGTTGGTGGCGTTGACTACAGCTACAGGACAGGCCGCTCGGTGCTCCGCGACACATCGGATGAACACGCTCCCACGCCGGCGTACTCTCACGGCTCCGTCCTGTACACGTTTGTAATGGACGGTGGCTCCACAGCGGAGGGCAAAACCGGGAAGACTTCTCCAAAAGGGAACGGACTGCCTTCAAGGGGATCACTGCACGACACAGAGAAGGTAACTGTCTGTTTTGGGTTTGAGGTTTTCCCCTAAACCGGCAAAGTCAACGACAGCCATCACTGCAAACACATAACGCTGTCATTACGCTGCGTAATAATCACTTTCACCGGCTTTAAACGGTGTTATTACATTTTAACAGTTGCCATTAGCGAAGACAGTGGTTTTGTGACAGCTAGAAATTGTGTGTTGCGTTTTGTTAATTAAAACGTCTTGTAGTTTAACAGTTTGTTTACTCTTTTGAGTGTCTGGTAAACATTTTATAAACACATGACGTTGCCTCTTAAAAAGAAACGGGCTACGGTGGAAACAAATCGCTTTAAATGGCGGAGGCTCAATCGGTGTGTACAAAGTTTACAGAAAAGGGGGGTAGGAACTTCAAACTATTAGCCATACCCCTCCCCCATAACGTTTGGGTGGAGCTATGGCAAGAGCTTCCGAGCTATGGCTTTGCTGTGCACATCAGACTGATCACTTTCTTTGTATGTCTCCACTCACTCAAAATGTCAAGGATATACTTTCATCATTATGCATAAAAATAATAAGATGTCTAGTGACCTGTAGACAAATTGATCTGGAACTTTCTAGTTTTACAAAGCAAACTTGTTTCTATATTTATGGATATAGCCATTAATTAATTTCCAAATGATATTATATGCCAATAAATTTAATTGCTTATCAGTGGCTCTGGCCACAGCTTGAGCAAAATAAATTCAAAACAAAGAATAGCCCTAAAATTATAATTGCCTAAACTAATAACTATGTAAATTATTTTGCAGATCCATCGGGTGGACCAAAAAGATGGTGTTTTCATGGTGGGCCTGAGGAACGGGAGCCCCCCTCACTGCCCAGGCCTGAACGGGCAGGTGCCAGGGGCCCTCATGCACTTGGACTTCAGAAACCCACTTAAACATGTAGAACTGGTCAACAGCAAGGGAGCACAAGGACAACACACACCACCAACAGAAAGACAGCCCCACTCCTGCCACATCCCAGTGCCCAGGAACAGGTACACTTTTACTTCATTATTATACACAATATTCATATGCTGAATAGTTTGATAGATGTAACTGTGGCTTTTGCTTTGGAGAGAAATCTAGACTTTAAGCATGTTCTACGGGTGTTTGTTATCAAGTACTTTCAGCTCTCTAAACAGAGTTCTACAGCAGAGTAGAAGTGGAATTCAGCCTGTGCCTGCGAGTGGATCGGATATGAATATTGTGTGGGCGTAATGGTTAACTGACCACATGTTTGCTGCTCCTTCCTGAGGAGTTTTGTAATATGCTTTGGAGAGGGAAAACTATATGTGACATTATAAGTGCTTTTTCAAAAACAAACAGAAAATGACGGAGGTCACTAGAATGCACTCTGAAGTGCACAGACCTTTACCAAGGAAGCACATTTCCACTAGGTGTTCTTAAGACAAACGGTTCTAAATAGAACCTTCGGTGGGATAGGACACCCCTCCAGAAAAAATGACAGTGACTTCATTACCTCCTTGGTAAATATTACATTACATTATACTCCTCACTAGAACTGCGACGAACTATGATTTTTCTAATCAATTATTTACAATTTTTTTGGATTAAGTGATTATTGAGCAGATAGTGAAAATATGTAAATATGATATTTTTTACATAATTGGAACCAGATGAAGCTATGCCTCCCAAGGACCTTGTGATAGATCATATAATTTACAAACAAACAAGGTTTTGTTTTTCAACAATTATTTGAATACTAAATAAGTTGAATTGTACAGTGCTGCTAAAAGTTGCCAATTTTGAAAACAAAGTTTTCGTGTGTCTTTATAATGGGTGTGGTTGGCTAGACCCTCAACAACATATTCAATTAACACTTCTTTATTTGGAGCTTCAGCTCACTCAATATATATGACCTATATTTGCAACAAACATGGCTATGCATCAAAGGCCTGGCTCTCACTGTGTGTGTATTGGATGTTAAATATGCATTAAGAGGGGGGTTTGCTTGGCTACTGCTTCACATATTTTTATCCACAGTCACATTACACAATACACCATGTACTAAGCACGTATGCACAAGCTGTTCTATATAGCGCATCAAGAGACGCTGCTGCGTTGATACATGATTATATAACAGGGGAGAGGGCAGGGAAAGGCTGGAGGCGGGACTTTTGTTGATCTTACACATTTATTGGTTACTGTCTGTCTCTCAGGCGACATTAGGATATGAAAGGCCCTGTAGCATTTCCACACTTTTAGGAGACTTCAAACATATTTGTTACGATTTTTTAAATGCCGTATACTATGTGTCTTTTCTTTCTGTCTTTTCACATAGACTGAAATAATTATAGCAATGTGGTTTTAAACACTCATATAACACCCTTCCTTTTTATGATCACTTCAGTAAACTTCATGTTCCACTGGTCATGTATGAAAATCTTTGGGGACCTGAAATAACAGAACTTGCCTCAAACCAAAGACCTCTTGTGTTTGCTTGCTGACATGGACACATACTACTATCAAGAAGCTGCTGCTCTCAATCCTGGATTAAAAGCTCTTTTTTCCCCCAGCTTTGCAGTTCATCATACACACACACACAAACACAGACCAATGACAAAGTGTGCGTTGACACTACACAGCTGCTCTCAAGATTGCATAACCTTATAACACTTTGGTCATCCTTGCCAAGCCTCTTTGTTGTTCCACTGACCTTTAGAAAAACTTTACGACCTCAACCTAGCTTTTTGTTTGCCATTGGTCACTGCAGGATCTTGTCATTTGCCGCTCTCATGCAAATGCAGTTCAGCAAATTTTTGTTTGTTTTTCTTGTTAGTTTTTGTTTATTAGGGCCCAAGCACGAAAGTGCGAGAGGGGACGAGTCCACAAGGACCCGTCCGCCTCGCACTCGTGCGAGAGCCCTATTGTATTTCGTCCGATTATTATTATTATTATTATTTTTTATTTTTATTTTTTTCAGCCGCCAACTAAATCGCATTTTTGGGGCATTAACCCCCGGTGTGCACTTACTCAAAGTGCACACTTACGCATAAGTGCGCAAGGGAGCAAGTGTGCTTAAATGCAGAATGGGGACAGTAGTGGGTGCGTCATTAATATGCGTCACTGCGTCATAAAAATCCCTGTACTTAACTGCGTCAATACTGCGACGAAATATGTGTGCCACGCAACCACATGCTAATGAATTTTACAGAAATTAGAACGTTCTAATAAGACCAAAAAACACTGTACTCACAATTTAAAACACATTTCTTTGGCTTGTCCATACTTGTCTTTATTTACATCAAATTTTGAAATATCACGTGATGCGACAAGAGGAATTCTGGGTAATATCCTTACGTGAAGTCCGCTTTGATGCGGACTTCCAGAAAGTGTGGATCAAGGGCGCTGAAGGGACGGGGTGACGAACCACCCTTAACAATTGGGACAGACTACGCACTTGCGCCCCTCAGCAAGAACGCGCATTTGAGGGGCACAAGGGTGCAAGTGCGGGTAATGGGACAGGGCCTGGGATATAAACAAAACCTTGACACCCTCACAGCCAAACACACATCTTCTCCAATCAGATATGTTGTCAAATGGAGGTGGCAACAATGCTTCTCTGGGTGTGATTGCTAATCTTATTTCATGCAGGTTCAATCCCGCTCCTTGGAATATTGGGAAATTTGCCATATTTATGGGTTCCACTAGAGCAGACACTGGAAATGTTAAAGGTCCGATATATGCTTTGTGTGCACCTTTAACAGTGTAATAGTTATATTGAGGTGACCATTTTAAGCATTGTTTAATAAAAAAAAGACAGACAACCAGACAAACAAAACTTAACATGTAAATAAAGGGCGCTTTTTAACCCGACCCACCCGCAACCCAAAATTGTCTTTTTGATCAGCTCATCCGACCTCAATGGCTGGCTGGAGAGGCGTGGAGGCCCATGGAGTCATTGTAGATGGTGCTGCTTCCTCGGAGGAGGAGCTGGAGGAGCTTTCCTCTGTCTCTTGGGCCGGGCCAAAGGCGTGCAACGTGGACGGGCTGGGGCTGGTGCACTCTCTTCGTCCGTTTCTGCCTCCGTTTCTTCCTCCGACTCCTCTTCCTCAGAAGAGGACAATCCGGGGCTTTCCTCTTCCTCTGGCCCTTCTTCCTCAAGCAGCCTCCGAAGGGTGGAATTATCTGCCTGGAGCCTCTGCAGCTTCCTTCGAAAGGCGTCTCATAAACAAGCCGCAGCTGGCATTGTTGCAAGGCGAGGCTGGTTGGGGCAGGTCAAAAGTCGAAACTAGAGGTAGCTAACTGCTTTTTCCCCTTTTTTTATTTGTCCGTCGGGTTTTTATGATTTTTATGTGTTTTACCAGGTGTTTTTTGATGCCCCCACATGGCTGGATTGGGCAGCGGCCCGGCGGGAGAACAATTTTCCCTGTACATGTGGAATTTACAGTCCTCCTTTCCTCCTTGTTTTTCATTTTGCGCGTGACTCTCAGATGTTTCGACACCAGCAACAATTTTTTTGGCATTGTGGACAAGTGCCCTTTCTCTTGGGCTTGGTCATTGTCTTCTCCTCGCAGCTGCTGCTCTCGCTTACTATCAGGGAGCTACACTGTAAACAACATTTCCTTGCTCTAAAACCTCCCCTTCCAGCGCTGATACAGAAACATAACCAACTCCTGAGACACAGCGAAGAGCAAATATGTCCACGGCATGTTTTACAAAGCGATCGACAAAATACAGCGGCCACAGGAAATCTTCCACGTCTCCACAGCAGCCGATAGCAGTCACTGATAGCAGTTAGCTCCAGTCTAAGAGCTAACAGGCTAACATCCGGCCCGGGTTTCGCAGAAAATCGTACCCGAAACCTCTCATAAAAAATAAAAAAAATATGTTTTTGAGGCAACCACGAAGTACAAAAAATAAACCATTTTACACATCACAGCGATGGCTAAACACACAAAAACGTCATTGAACATAATTTTTTTTAAAAAATGGAATGTATTGCACCTTTAAAAAATGACACAAGGAACAAATCATTCAATTTTGGTAGTGGGTTTGGGATTATTTTTATGGTATCTGTTAGCAACTCAGAAATGCAAGGTCAGAAATTATGCAAAGAACTGTTGATTATATTTTGTGATCCATTGGAAATGAGCTGCCTTGGCGGAATCTAGGCTTTCTAGTTATCCATTGATTTTACCACTTGTGGATAAAGAAAGTGATTGTCAAACATCACTATTGTCAAGGAAGAATCCCACCTTAGGCCCATAGTTGTCAGGTTAGTTTCCAGCCATGCAACTCCCAATAAGCATAGAAGATAATCGAATAAAAAAGAGCTTAGCTGGCCACAGAAAATAATAATTACTACTTAGTGTGAGAAAGCTATTGGTTGCCACAAACACACAGCTCCTGAAAAAACAAGAGTGAAAATGTTTAGTTTTAGAGCTGACATCTGTCACTGTTCACTTTAACCTACTCAGCTTATTTATATGACCACAACCTGCCTCCATTTCAGGTAACTGGTCCTTTACTACTGTGCCATCTGCTGAAGAGTTTATTTTAAGTAAAACTATATTAATTTTTTCCTTAAAGGCTGAATTGACGTTGTTGGTGGCAATTTAGAAACCATGCAACAATTTCTGAGAAATTTGGGAGTAAACACACGCACAGTCATAAATTAAGCCTAAAACGAAATAAAGGCTTAAAAAAATGAATGAATACTGTTTTCTACGTTATTTCACCCCAGTCGGACTCGGCACTGTCAGAGGGTCCCGCCTCCTTGAAGCTAGCTAAAG